>PVKU01011131.1:0-45997 GCA_004027475.1 Anoura caudifer | reverse complement strand
GCATTGGGATGTGCTTCTCTCACACTTAAGTTTTGGACTTGCTCTCTGATAACACCTTTATCATGAACAAATTCCTTTATGACTTTGACTTTTCTACTCATATATAATCTCTCACTGATTGTAATTATTCTAGTCTTATTATATTATTTGAGATGCTCTCCAAAGTATCTGTCCTTCCTTTCAATCTTCTTTTTAATATTAACTACTCTTTCTTCAACCACAACTTCGGTCTCAAAATAATGCATTGCCAATGGGATTTGCATCCCTATAACACTTTTATTGTCTTCCTCATTGAGGCCGTCTCTGAAGCTCCAGGATACTCATCCAATTCTTTTAATGATTTCAGCTTATGGATCACAATTTTAATATTCAACTCATCCTCTACTATCATTTTTGAAATCTTCAAAATGAACAGTGAAGACTCTTCTAAAATTCTATTCTCATTGTTCATTAAATTTTTAAATTACAATAATCTTCACTGTTCTCCAGTCAACTAACAAATAACTAATGTTAAAATGTCTTTATCAGAAATGTCCTATTTCTTGTATTTTAATTCTGGAATAATTTTTCTCACCACATACACATGTCTTTCTACCACTCTCATTCTCATTAATTTTACTCATGGAAAATCTTATTAGCTTGCCTGTTACAGATGCTGATAGTCCTCGGTCTCATTGTGGCTTCTCCTCAGACTTTACCCGGCTTCATCTCCATAGTATTTCACAGCAAGATGCACAGAATCTTAGTTATTTTTTTATCCTTTTCTCCTATAGTTTGTATCTTCCAATTGCTGGAACTGGTGAGTCTACTATCTCTTACTTCCACTGTCTGTTTTATCATGCCAATCATCATCATCATCATCATCATCATCATCATCATCATCATCATAAAACCCCCACAGTATTTTTTTCTGGGATTGTATAAATGTGATATAATGTCATCAAGTTTCTCACTATGATTTTGAAAATTTTATTTGTTTCTTAATAGTTAGTATCTGCCTCCATTTTTTGTTATTTTATTAAATCTGCGTATATTTCTCCAGAACAACTGTCATCTCACCTGCACTAAAGAAGAGCCCCAATAGAGTATCAGACCAGTGTGTATCTCTCCCTGCACTTTCACACTCTCTTGTTTTTCTCCAGACTCTGAGAATATATTTTGCTTAATAGTTTTTAACACTATTTCATTGCCTCTAAATTAATCAATTGAAGGCTTCTCCGATATTTTGTTCTATTATAATTTTTGGAGATAATCTTAGTGCCAAAACTCATAAAACAAAGTCTAGATATAGATATGATGAGGATATGTTTATTTCTTTTTTAAATCTTTTGTTTATCTTTTAAATTTATTGATGAGAGAGAGAGATTTGCTGTCCCACTTATTTATGCATTTATTGGTTGATTCTTGTATGTGCCTGACTGGAGATCAAACTAGAAACCCAGGAATACTGGGATGATGCTATTTCTAACACTTATAGTATAGGATGAGGTAACCAGGATAGCATTCTCTTCCAAAATTGAAGCCATATAATCTGTAAGACAAGCTCAGGACTTAAAAAAAAAATCATTGGCATCAGTAGACAATGACAAATCAGAAAGAGGCACTAAATTTATCAGCTTCAGAGACAGTTTTGTCTTTGGGATCTATTTTATAAATTTTTTTACAAAATGCTAAATTCTGTTATCCCACTCCACATCTGAGGCAGGGACCTATGTGTCATGTGCATTGCTGAATCATAGTAAACGGCAGCATTCAGACATATAATATTGCTGAAAGAATGAATGAGTGACATAGATAATAATGGCATTGCCTTGGTTATTATATTCTGTATTCAGCATGTAGCTTCTAAATTTCATAGCTTCTCTCAAAATACTAATCTTCTTAACTGAGAAAATGGTGAAGCTAATATAAATTACTTCATAGTGTCCTGCGGAGGATACATGAGTTATTTATATAAAACAAGCTTCTAAGAGTGCCTGTCACCTTGCATGACCACCTACATAATATTATTTACTACTAAATTATCCCTGCAATATTACATCTAATCTCTACTGACACTGCTCTCCAAACCACCTAGCTACTGATGATAAAACTCAAAAATCTTTAGTCCTTTCTCACTTATTTTATGAAGCATTTATTGATGCTTACCAGTTTACCCTGTTTTTGAGACATGGGTTTCCTACATCACTGCTATAACTGGTGGGTATTCTGCTTCTCCATTAACACTTACTGGTGCTCATTTTATCTCAGGAATCAGTCCCTAAATTTACTCTCCCTTAATAAGCTTTCTTCCACGATTTTGAGCCCAGTAGTAGTTCTGACTGGCCTGTAACAAGCTTTCTTTCGGCCTGGGCAGAGGCATTACAGATTCGTAATGCAGGGAGTTTACCCAAGAAGAAAATGTGGTAATGTACTTCTTGTCTAAACTCTGACTCACCTTCCACATGTTTTCACTCAATTCAATACTTAGTTTAAATGTTAAACTAAGTAATTCTTCATTTAAGCTCAATGAAGAATTTCCTATACTCATACTTTTTATAATCTCATTTATTTTTGAACTGGATATAGTCCATCTTTTCCTAATCCAGTCAAATTTTATTATCATATTTTACTTTATCAATTTGAATATTTGCATCCTCCTTATCTGGATTTGAGCAATTTGATAGTAGAAAATGAACCCTGTTGATGTTAGTAGAAGGCTTCTGACTCGGTAGGCACGCAATATAATATGGTTGAATTGACTCAAAAAAAAAGCCAGACAGACATAATTCTGACTGAAATAGTAATAATGAGGTAAAAGGCCTGGGAGTTCTCTGAAATCGCCCATGCCCACATGCGGCTCTAGGAAGGACTATAAAACCTAGAAGCATGCAATTAAAGAATTACACACTTTTTTCATGCATAACATCTAATTACTAATAGGCGAAAGTTAAACATTATGTTTCCTTTTCCACCTCTCCAGGGTGTGATGACATAAGACCATCTTCTTTAAATGAAAATATACAGAAGGGAAGTGTCCTTCTATGCTCCTCTTTCTTGATGTTTTTTAAAAATATTGTATAACCCTTTTCTTTCTACCTCTTCCCTTTTTCCCATCATCTCTTCCCTTTCTTCCTCCCTCCCTTCCTTTCTTCCTTCATTTTCTGTTTTTTCATCATATTTATAATAGCTCTTAAAATACATTGAATTTCACTTCCTTTATCATAGTTATACATGCACATAATTGAAAGCATCAGCTGGCTTTACAGTGTGCTATGGGGTGAGAAAACACCTTGAGAACAGCTCTTTTCCAGCTATCTTTTTGCTACTTTATATCCTGGCCCCTGAAATAAGTTTATTTTATCACATACAGCATTTCTAGGTATTTGTTAACAAAGGAGTTCTTCCTTGATGTATACTAAAACATATTGCTAATATTTGAATTAAATTATCTTTCTAAAAATTTCAGATTTAAATGTGATTGTAATTTCTTTGGAGTGTGTATTGTACAAGTTGGACTAGATATTAAAGTTAATTGTTTTGACAATAAATATAAACATTCATTAATTTATTCAAATGTGATTTATGCATTAATTTAGCAAATATATATCAGATGTATACCATATATCAACCCAAATTCTAATCGTTGGATATGCAATTATGTATCAAATAGATGAAAAATAAAGACAAGAATATCTTATTTAACTGATGTATTAACGATACCATCTGCATGTTTTACTGTCTGGTGTTTAAAATCTCATGTTTATAATTTACAAATTGAACACTTTAAGATTTAACTTATAAAGCATGCAGAAAAATTATTTCAACAGAAAAGTACTAAAATGATTCATATTTTTTGTGGGTTTATTTCTGGTTCATGCTATGTGATTATGATAAGATGTATTTAAAGATATTTCTATACATATAATTATTTAAATATTAAAGTCAATATTATATAAATTTGTCTCATAAATAAATTTATATCCTAGCCAGTGTGGCTCAGTGGATTGAGTGTTGGCCTGAGAACCAGAGTTGTGGGTTCAATTCCCAATCAGGGCACATGCCTGGCTCATGGGCCAAGTCTGCAGTAGGGGGTGTGCGAGAAGCAACCACACATTGACGTTTCTCTCCCTCTCTTTCTCCTTCCCTTCCCCTCTCTCTAAAATTAATAAATAAAATATTTTTAAAATTTACTTAATAAAACATGGAAATAATAAATGTAGATACCTGTATTGTGACAATTAGAAGTATATAATTTTCAATATTGGCATAATTGTTTGGCTTGATGTTGACATTATATAAATATCACTTTAGCCCAAGGCATTTACTAAAATTTTGAAATATACCTAACTGAGCTTTAAAAAATGGAAAACTTCATTTTTAAATTAATTTATATAATGAAATTGGACTATTTTTTGAAATTTGATTTTACTAACTGCAACCTTATGAAATGTCATCCACAAATACTGACACCTAATAAATGTAACATCTTATATAATTCATATTCAAGTAAGAACAACTGCAGCTACAAACTGTGTTTCTTTGGTTCAGAGCTCTTATGTTGTGAAATTTAAAAGTGAATTCAGTCATAAGAGAAATCCATATTAATTAATCTAGTATATTTCATATACCTGAATGCCTTATTAAGGCAGGAAAGTGTTAACTGGAAAAAATTTATATGGTAATTATGTGTTGCAAAGGCTCTTGTTTTGAATCTGATAAACAATATTTAGTATTTGATTTAGATGGATATAATAAATAACTTTTTTCCCATTAAAATAACTTCACAGTTTTAGAGACGCTCTAGGTTCCCTCCTGAACTGAGCAGTGAATGCCATGTTCTCCCTTCCCCCACACATGCACTGTCAACGTCTGCACCAGGTGGTACATGTGGTACAACTGATGAACATACATTGACACGTCATCACCCCAAATCCATACTGTATATTAGGATTTACTCCTGGTGCTGTACATCCTGTTTATCTGAAAAAATGTACAATGATGTGTATCCACCATTAGAATATAATACAGAATATTTTCACTGCTGTATAAACCCTCTATGTTTTGCCTGTTCATCTCTTCCTCCCTTGACAACTAGTGATATTTTTACTATTTCCATAATTCAGTCTTTTCCAGAATATCATATACTATAGTTATGTAATATATAGACTTCTCAGATTGTCCACTTTCACTTAATACTATGCACTTCAGATTCTTTCATCATTTTCCATGACTTGAATGCTCATTTCTTTTTAATGCTAAATAATATTATATTGTTTGGATGTAACCCAGTTTATATTTCTATTCACCTATTGAGGGACATCTTGGTTATTTCCAAGTTTTGGTGATTGTGAATAAATTTGCCATAAACACTCAGGTGCAAGTTTTTGTATGGACATAAGTTTTCATCTCATTTGAGCAATAAATGCCAAGTATGTCTACCAGATCATATGAAAAGAGAATGTGTATTTTGTAAAAAACTTGCTAGACTGTTTTCTAAAGTGGCTGTACCATTTTGCATTCCTACCAGCATGGAATGAGAGTCCCTGTTGCTCCATATCCTCACCAGCATCTGGTGGGGTCTGTATTTTGAATTATGGTCATTCTAATAGCATGTAGTGGTATTTCCTTCTTGTTTTAATTTGTGTTTTCCTAATGATGTATGACGTGGAGCATTCTTTCATAAGCCTATTTACCATCTGTACATCTTTGATGAAGTGTTCATTCAAGCCTTTTGATCAGTTTTAATCGGGGTATAATCAAGTAGTTTGTTTTCTTATTTTTTAGTTTTAAAAGTCTTTTGTACATTTTGGGTAACAGTCCTTTATTACATATGTTCTTTGCAAATATTTTCTGCAGCCAACATATTTGACAAACAGAAGTTTTCAACTTTAAGAAGCCCAGCTTATCAATTACTTTTTTCATGGATTGTGCCTTTGGCACTTTATCTAAAAAGTTATTGCTATATCCAAGGTCATCTAAATGTTTCCAATATTATTTTCTAGGAGTTTTATAGTGTTGTGTTTTACATTTATATCTGATCCATTTTGAGTTATATTTGTGAAGAGTGCAAGGACTATATCTAGATTCACTATTTGCATCCAGTTGTTTTGGTGAAATTTGTTGAAAAGACATTGTGATTAGCTCCTTTGTCCAAGATCAGTTGCCTATATTAATATGAATCTATGTAAATCACTTCTCACATCTGGTAGTTAACACTTCCTACCCTTTCTTGTAAACATTATTGGTATTCATGCTCCTAATATTGCCTAAAATGCAGCTATTTTTTCATATTACCATTTCCTTTTTAATAACATTTATATTTTTACTGATATTATTAGGTGAATATTAGAGTTGTTGGTTTGTGCATGCTGTTTACATATCTTCCTCATATTATATAGCACCTTGTGACAGCTTGAGTATTTATCAAGGTATGGAGAACACTCCATGTGTTGTACTCATTTATGCAATTTTCTGAATGACTCTAATATGCTAAGCACTGCTCAAAGTTTAGTAATATCTTTAGGAACTTATTGCATATTCAGATAGATTTATATGTACATATATACATATATGTAACTATATGAATTTGTATATATACATACATATAATTTTAAAGAAAATTTCTATAATGAAAATATGTGCATAATACATACTGGAGCAAAGGATAAGCCATTAACTATTTAGGAGAAAGAAAAGAATGTATTTGAACCAGATCATTAAAAAGTTACTGAGAGATGGCTGATGAAAGAAAAGACAATGATCAGGAAACCACAGGTATTTCAATACCAGTACAGTATAAAATGTGAAGATTTATAACAGTAAATGTGTCTGGATAGGTAAATGGAAACAATATTCTTAAAAGTCAGGTGCAGTTAGAAAATAATATTTTTATCAAGGGGAAATAATATAAATTGGTCATGAAAGTCCTTGAGGAAAACATAGTCAGGAAAATCTCAGACATTCTACCCAGCAACATCTTCACTGATATGTCCCCTAGAGCAAGGGACATAAAGGAAAGAATAAACAAATGGGACTTAATAAAATTAAAAAGCTTCTGCATGGCTAAAGAAAACAGCATTAAAATGAAAAGAGAACCAACTATATGGGAAAACATATTTGCCAATGATACCTCAGACAAGGGCTTGATCTCCAAAATATATAAAAAACTCACATGACTCCACTCCAGGGGGACAAGCAACCCAATTAAAAAATGGGCAAAAGACTTGAACAGACACTTCTCCAAGGAGGATATACAGAGGGCCCAGAAAGAGAGGAAAGGATGCTCAGCATCACTAGCTAGCAGAGATATGCAAATTAAAACCACAATGAGATACCACTTCACACCATTGAGAATGACCATCATAAACAAAGCAAAAAACAACAAGTGTTGGAGAGGTTGTAGAAAAAAGAAAACCCTAGTGCACTGTTGGTGGGTTTGCAGACTGGTGCAATGACTATGGAAAACAGTATGGAATTTCCTCAGAAAACTAAAAATGGAACCATCTTTTGAATCAGCAACTCCACTGCTAAGATTATATCCTAAAAACCCTGAAACATCAATCCAAAAGGACCTATGTACCCCAATGTTCATAGCAGCACAATTTCCAATAGACAAGTGCTGGAAGGAACCTATAGTTCATAGTGTAGTAGTGATTATTCTATGAAATGAGTGTGATTTGGAATAGCAAAGTATGTAAAAGTATAAAAATTGCACTAGCAATTCATTGTTACTTTGAAGTGCCCATCAGTAAATGAATGGATCAAAAAACTATAGTATATTTACACAATGGAATACTATGCAGCAGAAAGAAAGAAGGAGCTCCTACCCTTTGGGACAGCATGGATGGAACTGGAGAGCATTATGCTAAGTGAAATAAGCCAGGTGGTGAAAGACAAATACCATATGATCTCACCTTTAACTGGTACCTAATCAACAAAAGAAAAAAGCAAGCAAACTATAACCAAATACGTGAAAATTAAGAATAATCTGACAGTAACCAGAGGGGAGGGGATAGTGGGGAGAAGGGGTTTTAGGAAGTACTCTGAAGGACACATGGACAAAATGAAGGGGGAAGATGGAAGCAAGGGAGGGAGGTGGGGATTGCTGGGGTGGGGGGAGTGGTGGGGAGTAAATGCAGACAACTGTAATTGAACAACAATAAAATAATTAAAAATACATACAAATTGGTCATATTAGGATTATATTTTATTTGACAAGATTACACTGAAAGCTGTGTGATGAAATGACATAAGATTAAAAATCAGAGGCATGATATTGATAAAGAGGCACAATATTTCGATGGATGAGATGAAACATAAACCCAAGACTATCTCAATGCTAAAATGGAGGAGAAGGTTGATCTGGAGAATGGCTAAAAGGTTGAATAATTGTGCCATATACCTGTTTGGCTGTGCAATGTATAAAAGAGAAGAAGGAATTTTGGATCACTTTTGTTTTCCAGGTTTGGTAACTGGATTTATGGTGGAGTGATTTTCAGAGGCAACAATAAAGAGGTGAAACTCAGTTTGGATAGGTGGGGAAATTAGATTTGTTTTTGAAAAGTTTTGCTATAGAATAACCATTCCTTTGGAGATATGTATTTGGATGCAGCATGAATCACTCTAGAACTGAAAACATCTGACCTGTATGCAAACATTTGAGAGTTGTAAGTGCTTAGGAGATGTCACTGTTTATCTAGAGAAAAGTTTTTGATTACTTCTTTGTTCTCAACTGCACATTCTACCTGTAGCTTTTTCAATGATGTAATAATTTTTGGAATGTTAAATTCATCTTCACAAAGGATTAGTATTTTGGGAGTATATCATCTGCTTCCTGTTTCTTCTAAAAATTAATGAAAACATGTTATTTTAAAGGAAACATCATTTATATTTCAATTTTAAAAGTAATTCAGTGGTCACCTTTCCTTGTTTATATTCTGGGTCAGACTACTTCCTGAAATTGGATTGAATACATTTTCATGTTACAGATATATTGGGCTTTGGAAAGTGAGAAGTGAAGAGAACACTATAGAGTTCTTTGACAACTTCCCTACCCTGACTTAATTTTGTGCTTATATTCTCCCTCTATTTCCTTCCTTCCTTTTTCCTTCCTTCCCTCCTTCTTTCCTTCTTTTTATCCTTTCTACTTTCTCCCATTTTTCTTTCTGTTGCTTTAGTTGTTCCTTTCGTAGCTCTGCTTTTCTGTCTCTATATGAATTGTAATGATCATTCCTGGCCCCTCGCAACATGATCTCTATCCACTCTGACCATCTAACGGTGTGGCCCCTGTGTTCGTTTTTTTCTCATCACAAAATGGTCAGAGAGAGGCAAAGGGATTCAGGAACTTGGACTATGGTAGTTTCTGTGGAAGATATCAGGAGAGTGGTTTTCATATCATTTCTATATATGAAAATAACATTTTTTACTGTGAAAATGGATATAATGGAGCCAACATGTTAATTGCAGAACTATATTTCATAGAGTAGTACTGGTTATTCTATAAAATGAGTATGATTTGGAAATAGCAAACTATGTAGAAATACAAAAATTTCACTAGCAATTCAGTGTGTTAGTAAGAACACTATTGGACTACATATGTCACAATTCTACGGACAACAGATACATTTTTCAAGAAATGCTGGACTAACTATAAGAATAAGGATAAGAAAATATGTCATGGCTGGTGTGGCTCAGTGGATTGAGTGCCAGCCTGAGAACTCAAGTGTGTCTGGTTTGATTCCCAGTCAGACCACATGCCTGGGTTGTGGGCCAGGTCCCCTGCTGGCACACGTGAGAGACAAGCACACATTGATGTTTCTCTCTCTCTCTCTTTCTCTCTCCATTACCATGTATAAAAATAAATTAATAAAATCTTTTTTAAAAATAAAAAAAGATGTAAAGGACAAATGGACAAAACTGAGGGGTGGTGGGATCAGAGGAGGGAGGTAGGGATGGCTGGGTTGGGGGGAAGTGGTGGGGCAAAGGCAGACAATTGTACTTGAACAACAATAAAATGTCTTTTAATTAATGATTTTTAAATAACTGCATAATATTCCAATATATGATTATGTTTTGATGTATTTAATCATTCTTCAACTAAGATACTTTTTAAGCCATATACAGGGGCCTGACACAAATAATGCCCCTTTTTTATTACAAAACCTTTTATTACAAAGTCATAAGCATGTAACTGTAACATGACAACATCACACTCAAGCACACCATGGGACATTTTAGGTGAAATGTTCAAATTGCTGTTGTTGATAATAATAAATAGTGAATAAATAATAAAAACACACTCAAGCAGGCATTACTTCTGCTGGATCCTGTATTTTGAAAATGTATAATAAAAATATGTAACAAAAATAATGCCATAAAAATGTTAGCATCTGATGAAACTAGATGGTGAGTTTATATTCATTTTACTATTTTTAACTTTCAATATTTGAAATATTGCATAAATAAATATAATTTCAAAGAAGAACATCTCATCCAAATTGCAAGTACATATAACTTGAATTTTTATAGTACAGTTTAGATATATAGTTAAAAGTTGCCAGCAGAATCTTCATCATTTAATATGCTTTTAGGAATATAATTGTATTATTAGGCTAACTATTTCTTGCCAGCAAACTGTTTTGCCTATTGTAACAATTGTTTTTAATCATGAGCTTTTTATTTTTAGGAATGTATGTGAAAAGTAGATATTGCCTTATTTATGCTTTGTTAAATTCAACTTTCATGTAAATTCTCTCTTATACTTGAAAGCAAATCTGTTCCAAATATGTTTTGAGTGTTTTTTTTTACTTTCATTTCCCTTCTCTGTTAATTTATTTTATGTTTTGTATGCCATACTTCATTGTGAGAGGCTCATGTTTCTCAATTCCAGGACTTTGTCCATATTGGGAAATGAAGTTGCATCACATTCCATCTTCTTTTACTCATATTTCTGCATTAGCAGGTTTTCTAAAAATTAACCTTGCTCACACTGTGGATTTCTGCTGACATGTAATGGCACTGCTGCAGAAGCACCACTACACTAAGCAAAAATCTGCCTGCCTTTGCACTAATAGCATTTTCTATAGGCTTTTCCATAAAGACAATCCCAGAAGGTATGGAAGTGGAACTTGTATTGCAAAGAAATAATGGCAAGATTTTCTTCTTTTGTGGATTTTAAACACTCTCTAAGGTCAGAGCTGGGTTAGCAAATTTGAAAAAAAAAAAAATGTTCAGCGATTACTGCTGCATCCTCCCAGCCTTAACATCCACTTTTTCTTGATACCTTGCTCACTTTTCTCTCTTGGATTTTATTTCTCTCCCTGTACTCCCTTTTGAATCTAGTTGTCTAGTTCTTTCCCACAAAGGGAGAACCAACTAATAATCATGACAGCCTCCCTCCTCATCATCTGCAATGATCCAAGCTCCAGTCCTCTCACTATGGGAGATGTGTTCTTAGCGCTGTGTCTGAAGGTCAGGAGTATCGAATGTGTTAGGAGAAATTGGAATGGGCATACCGGAGGTCTTACTTGTAGCACAAGGTTTGCAAAATTAAGGTAGATATGAAACTATAACAGATCTTAGAAGGTTTTAGGAAATCAGTAACATCAAAAATGCTGCACAAAATTTAATAGAATTTTGCTATAAATAATAATACTTTCTCTACAGATAATGTCTGGGAACCTTGCCCTAATCTATAGAACATTGTCAGCTTCTATTTCCATTATATTTTTAAGACATACATGGTGATGAATTTTGTGTTGCTGTAAGAATGGATATTTTTGTGCTTGGTTCTCTATCCAAATGAATTATAATATTAGGAGTAAAAGTTTTCATTCACATATGTTGCCTTTTAACTTTGCAGTTTCTATTGTTGCAACTTAGTCTGAATGTGGAAAACTAAACAAGTGAGCAAAATTTGCAACAGACAAAAGCTTTGGCTCACCTCCAAGGCCTTGGGTTTTATGGGCTTTTCTGTGTCTAATATAACTTTATGTCAATGTGATGCTTTAATATGCTCTCACATTCTATGTCACTTGCCTTCCTCCTTTCAAATGCTACCTGAGTACAATTTTTAGAGTCTGTGTTTATTCATACTCACCATTGATTATTTCTCATGTCTGTTTGTTTGAGAAAACAACACCTACTTCTAATTTTCATAATATTAGGCAAAGAAGCAAAGCTTAAACTTCTAGAAGTACTGATCAGATTTTGAAGAGACAGTGTTTATAATGTTGCTCCTTAGTCACTTGTTCAAGGCTTTGAACATACGCACACAAAACTTTCTCCCACCTTAATACCCAGAGTCATGCTTGCTGATTTCATTATCTCAGTTAGGAACAAAGAGAAACAAAGAGAAAATACTGTAACAGTTCCATACATAGCACATAGTGACACATTAGTAATAGTACTTCTTTTTAATTTTTTCCCTTAGGATCAAGAGTGTTTTGCACAAAAAAAGCAATGATGAGAGCTTGTGTGGTATAGGAAAAACGTGGTACATGAACACATGGTATAGGAGAAAGCTTTTATGTGTGTTAAATTTCAGCTAACATTATATCCATACCATTTTGATATTACCTAATTTAGCTTAAAGTGTTATTTTCAACCAAACAAAATTTTTATCGTCTACATAGAAAGATCATATTCAGTAAATCAAAGCATGTCACTGTTTTTAAAACTGACTGAAGCTAGGTTCTGCTAAAGAAGAGTAAAAATGCAAGAACAGTTTGAAAATCATTCAAAAATTCTCTCTGCCTCTTATTAAACACTCAGTGTCTATTCAGAATTATATATGGAAAGCAGACCTGATTAAAGAAGGCAAGAGGAGTCTGGAGGGCATAAATGAAAGAATGCAGTAAATGATTCTCAAGATTTTGAGTGTGTACATGACATAATTATTTTCCACTTGTGCTACTTCATCAGCTGATGTGCAAACCAGTGGGGAATTCTGAGAATCTGGCGTCTCACAAGAGTCCCATGCTGTGGCTTCTCCTGCTTTGGGAATATCTAGGGAAGTTAAAGTATCCTTTGTCATAAATAAATCTATGTCCTTCAAATGTGTCTGTCACCATCTTTATGTGAACCACGGAGTCTTCTCATTTTGTCGCCAATGCGCTGGCTCATCTCTAATACGTTGATAGAATTGCTGCTATTCATTTCCAGGTAGTTTGCGGAGACCTGATTCTCAGCCAGAGGGAAAGAGACAACGTGCCATATACTGGGGCTTAGACTTCATACATAACACCACCACAAGCCTATGTGATCTCAAGTCATTAAAGAAACGGTCCTATTTATACAAGTCCCCTTTATACAAAGGATTGTGATTTACATGATAACAGACTGGTCTGAATAAAAAGTTCATTTTAAATGCTTATTTTGGTTTCATACCAAGACTTCTCTACTGTTTTATGCTCTAAAGCTGGGTAAAAATATAAAGGTTCCAGTAGCAGAAATGATTAAAGAAGAAAAGACAAAGAGAAAAAAAAATATATATATATACTTAAAGTAAAAATAAACATTGAAAATCAATGTGGCTGACAACAGGGAGTTAGTAAAAAGACGAAGTGTTTACTATGCCAGGAAATGTTAAATTATTTTAATTGGGGCCTCTGAGAGAGATTTTGGCTTATGTTTCAAGTAAAAATATTAAAACACTAGAGACTAAAGCTCACTAAAATAAGTTTTTGAATACATCCCTATAAGATGGTGTTTTCAATAATGTTTAATTACATAACACTATCCTGAAATGCCCTAAGCAGTGAAGTTGTAAGCTCTTTCTGTAATAATAACCATGTGAACCACATAAAATTAGACTGTCAGGAACAGCTTGTTTTCTATATTTAGCAGAGAAGTATTTTTAACTTTTGGTGTGATTAGTTCCTGGAAATCAATAAACTGATTCAGAGTAAAATCTTATTTTTTACCAATTCACTGCATGATACATAAGGAATTTCCCCATTTGGATTATGCTGTTCAGTTGTATTTCATTAAACTAAATTAAATAATCTTCATGTAATGAAGGTAAACATTTTCTAAATGGCAATATGTGTGTATAAGATTAAATAAAAATAATAGATCATTTACTGTGATCAACCCAAATTACAAACTTATTGGAAAAGCATGAATTCATTAAGCATTGGAAGATTGTATATGTTATATTTGTTCATAATTTAATCTTATACTACAGACTTGGGAGAGAAACCATAAATATGTAGATACTGCTTCATTGCTAGAAAGTGGAATGAGCTTCATTTGGCATATCACTCAATTCAATTTTATGTTTTAATATAACTCATTTTAACTCAATTACATCATAGTCTAAACTAATTATATTTCAGGGAGTTTTTGAACGAAATGTGAACTAAAGATTTTTTTAATAGAAAACATGTATTTCATTGGATAGTGTAGCAAATTAGTAGGGGCATAATATTCTAACAAGTGCATACGTATTATTTTTCAAAACTAATAATTTGATAACAATCTTTCTAAAATGTCATAGTGACAGGAAATTCCAAATTAAACTTTATTGTTCTGTTCAATAAAAATAATTAAGATTGTGCCTCATATACTATGTGCTTAAAACAAAACATCAAAATATCTGTTTTTTTAGCATACATTGGGTATTTTGTAAGTATTTGGTGAATAGATTAGGAATAATTAAACTCTATTCATATAATTCTTTTTATTTAAACTTTACCTAGATAGATGCTGCAAAATGTAAATTTATTTTTTACAATTTGATATCCACATGTGAAATTTGTGATCCCTCATGAAAATAGAATTTTGTAAATATATGTTTTTGAATATGAACTATTTCATAACACTTTAAGATTCTGGTTTTGAGGAGAGTGATGGCATTTGCTGAAAATTAAGTAGGCAGATTGCAAACTTTCTAAGAATATATATATTTCAGTGTTTATATTAGCTATAAAATATATATTTACAATCATAATATTAATAAAGCAATGCACAGTGAGGTGCTATTTTAATTCCTCAATTTAACACAAAATTACAACATAATATTAGAAATGACATAAATCTGTATCATTTCTCTGGGACACTAGGAGATATCCACCTTGTCATTCTTGAGTAGGTTTGGCAATGTATAAATTCAAGTCATTTAGGCTCCCTAAGGCTAAAGAGCACTTTCTGGGCAAGCTGCATTTTGACTTACCTCAATGGAAGAGAGACCTCACCAACTAAGCTACAGGGCTTTCTCTAAATATATAGCTTTTTTTTTTTTTTTACTAAGTAATACATAGAAGACTTAAAAAACTATCTGGAATTTTAAATTCTCTACACACAGTACATGTGAAAAAACATAAAAGCTTTTTCTACCAGTACTTAGTGCTTAAAATGTGAAACAAAGCTCAGAAAACATTGGGGGCATATTATCTTTCACCATATTTTTTTTACAAAGCCTTAATGTGTTTTGCTGTCTTTGAGAAGTGCTGACTTTCCACCATTCGTCAGCCTCCCAATAAACTCTGCCTAGTTCTCTTTCTGACCTATGAGAAGGAGAATGCCCACACATTAAAAAAAAATTGTTGTCTGAGGTAAGAGAATGAAGTAAAGTATTGGTTAATGTTGTAAGAATAGATAGTGTGCAATACTGAAAACAACACCATTAACAATTTAAAGCTAAATTCAAATGCGGCCTGATTATTGGCGTGTGCATTTCCATAAATCCAGGATTCTAACAGTGCTGGACTGCTTTGAACACCTGTGGAGGAGAGACCAGCAGGAGTAGGGGGTGTGGGAAAGGAGTGGAAAGGTAAACATTTCCTACCAGTTGCATTTTAACATTTGCTGTAAGATGTGTTTTTCCCAGTTCCCCTCTTGGAGGATGGATGGAGGATAGAATTGTTCTCTTTGAAGGGGAAGGGAAAAAGAATTTTGGAGTATGTTCAAAAAAGAGAAGATTTATTTTGTGCCTTAGATTATTGACTCTTTAACCATCAGACATGTTATCCAGAAAGTGTAGAGAGTATTTCAGGGGAAAATGGTGCATAGATGTTAGTCTGATAATATCTACTTGCTTATGTTCTGATTCTAAAAAATTATGAGATGAGTGTATGAAATACATCCCTGCTGATGGGCCTGACCTGTACCAGAAATGCCATGCTGCAGACTTGGAAAGAATATCAGTAAGGTATAGGGGGAGATGAGAGATAACCAAATTAGATGAAGATGGTGATGAAGTCAGCTCATAATTGCTGAAGTTATGTGTAAAATTGAGTTTCCATCAGTTACACATTCTATTGTTAATGACCAATAGAATAAAGACAGCACACTCCCCACTACTTACTAGGTGGTCTTCATATTCCACCGACTCACATAGGGCACATGGAGCTATATTTAACTCTGCTTTTCCCTTTCCCATTCCCTAATGCCAGAGACATATGACTCCAAGGGAAGACAGGAAGAGTATGAGAAAATATATTACAAAATTTCACCTCACTAGGACACTGAACTGATGCCATCTCTTAGTGAATGAGGATGGCAGTTGAGCCAAATAAAATTGAAATGTTGAAACAGATAGGTTCAAGTCTTACTAATAAATATTTACTAAAATAAATTGCTACTCAGGGAACTCGTTACCCATAAAAAAAGTTGTTTTAATAGAATACGTGGGGTGGGCCAAAAAGTTCACTTGGTTTGTTCTGTAACATGGCTCTAGTAGTGCTTAGATGTCTTTAACTTCATTTGAAACAACTTTGTTAGATTTTATTGTGACAGCTGTCAAATTAGTGCACTTAAAACAATCAAAATTGGTGAATTTTTGTTTAGCATTTTAATATTGAAGATGGAAGAAAATAAGCAACACTTTCACCATATTATGTTTTATTATTTTACGTAAGGAAAAAATGCAGCTGAAACACAGAAAAAGGATTTGTGCAGTGTATGGAGAAGGTGCTGCACCTGATCAAACATGTCAAACATGGTTTGCGAAGTTTCGTGCTGGAGATTTCTCAATGGAGGATGCTCCACAGTTGTGTAGACCAGATGAAGTTGATAGTGATCAATTTGATACATTAATTGAGAGTAATCAACATTATACCATGCAGGAAATAGCTGACATACTCAAAATATCCAAATCAATATAACTATTGGTGAAATTGAAAAAAATGTGTATTTTATTTTACAGAAAAAAAAAACCAAAATGAACTTTTTTGGCCAACCCAATATTTGTTAGGTTTACCAGAAAAACTAAATAATTTAATTAGTGAAAGTATCACTTTCAAAAAGTTAAAAACATGCCTCTCATACAAATACAGACTGGATGTTACTCAGTTTTATTTAACTCATTCAAGAGAATATTTGTAAGATGTGAAGTTCTTTAGAATATAACTTGCTTTTATAGTCATTTGAGAAAAAATTTGTCAAGTTGGAAAACAAATTGATTAATGTTGCATGGGGCAATAAAACCATAACCTTTGTGGTTACTTCTTTAATTAACAGAAATCATTTACATATCTCCTGACTTCCCCCACCAAAATCTATATCTTAGCTAGTAACTTTAAGAGATCAGACTCTAATCAGTAGTTAATAACAAATTAAGTAATAGTTGGTTTGCTATGTTAGGAGCCATCAATGTGTGCCTGTGGGCAAGGCTAGATCATAAATATTTTAGGCTTTATGGTACATATGATCTCTGAAGCCCCAACTCAACTCTATCATTGTAGCACAAAAGAAGGCATAGACAACACAAAAACAAAAAACGTATAACTGTATTTCAATACAATTTTACCATGGACAATGATATTTGAATTTTATGTAATTTTTAGGTATCAAAGCATATTCTTTTGATTTTTTTCAATACTTAAAATGTATAAAACAATCTTAGACTGTGAATCATGAAAAAAATATAGTTGGTCAGCTTTGGTCAGCAGGCTATAATTTGCTGGCTCTTGTATTAGACACTCTATGGTCCAATGAATTTAATGATCATGCAGTCATCCTTTATATCTAAATTTTCTTCATAAACGACTATACATCAATGAGTTGAATTTTTCAACCATACATTTTCCACTTACAATTAGAAATTCTTATTTTAAAAATAGAAGACATATAAGGACACATGGACAAAAACTAGCGGAGGTGGAAATGGGAGGGAGGTGGGGAGGGCTGGGGCAGTGGGCTGGGATGGGAGTAAAAGACAGAAAACTGTACAAGAACAACAATTGAAATAAATTAAAAAAATAGAAGACATTGAAAAGGGTATGAAAAGTGATGGAAGGAGAGTTGAGTTGGGATGGTAAACTCATAATAAAATACACAGATAATGTATTACAGAATCATACACCTAAAACTGTATAATTTTATTAACCAGTCAACCCAATAAATTCAATAAGTGCTAAAAAATAAAAAAAATTGATGAACCCTAATGTACTGTGCAATGTTTTTCTATCTTTAATCTTATATAATCAAGACAGGTGAGTTGGATGTTTTTGGCTTCTGGGAGTCCATATATTCTTTGGCTAAATGATTTCTAAGATTAGTGTTAAGTATACAACTATTGGTTACACATAAATCTCAAACAAATAAAAATTACTTAGAGCAACATTTTCTCTAAATTGTTTTTTCAGACTTACAAAGAAATAATGTTAACTGAGAATCATATTCTCAAACTCAAAACCATGTGAACAACATCTATATTTTATTCAGTTCAGTGTGTAAAGGGATTTGCATTTATAGTGATTTAATATGTTTATCTGCATGCAAATTAAAATTTAAATTATATGAGCCCTAGAAACATTTAGAAAACTAAGCAATACTGAGGGAAAAACTGAAGTTGTACAAAATATTGGCAATTGTCATTTCATTACAGGATTCTGATGTTGAATCTATAGTAAGAAAGAAATAAGCACTCAAACCTAATGAACTATCTGAAGTAAATTCTAGTTCTATAAAACTTTCACAATCAAAATTATTTCATATGCAACAAACTAGGTCAATTAGAGATTGACATGAAAAATTTATATAAACACATTCTCTCTCTCTCTCTTTCTTTTATTGCTGTTCAGTTACAGTTGTCTCTCCTTTTGCCTGATTGCTCACTCCCATGTCTGCTTCCCCCACTTCCACAGTCAACCCCCTCCCCATAGTCCATGCCTATGAGTCTTCTATTTGTGTTGCTTGGCTTGCCCCTGCCCCTTCTTTCTCCTGTTATTCCCCTCCCCCACTTGCCTCTGGTCACTGTCAGTTTGTTCTTTATTCCCATGTCTCTTGTTCTATTTTGCTCATTTGTTTTGTTGATTAGGTTCCACTTGCAGGTGAGATCATATGGTATTGGTCTTTTTTCTTTCAAACATATTTGAAGAATGAAAAAGGCCCTTATGGCCCATTCTTCTATTGGAAACTATTTAAAATCATATATTCTCCAAAGAAGAAATGAATTTTGAAGTTAAGGATAAATTTATTTTTAATTGAAGCAATGATATTTATTAAAAAGCAAAAAGAAATTATTCAGTTGCATTACTGTTAACCAGGTTGGTGACACTGACATAGAAACATGAAGTGTTGTGATAGTTTACAAGAGAATATCTCTATCTGTTTCTATCACATTGCTTCATAGAGGGAGATAACTAGCCCATCTGAAAGTTAACGATTTAAATATTTTGTAAGAGTTCTGTAGCTGGGTGCTTAGGCACAGAGAGGGAGTTACTTAAGTAATCTGAATATTTTATTTATAATGAAAGTTTGCAAGAGAAGTTTTATTCAAAAGTATTTTCCCTCAAATTACCTTTTTTCTTTTTCCTCATTTATTCAAGTAAACATTGTTAAATAAATCTGGCCTACTGTGTACCAAAAAAAAAAAAAAATAATAGAATTTACTCTTTTCAGAAGTACAAATGGATGCAAATCCTTTCTTTTTCTTTTTTAAATTCTTAATTTTTTATTACTGTATAGTTGGCATACAATATTGTTAGTTTCAGATGTACAACATAGTGATTCTATATTTATATACCTAACAATGTGATTGTGAATTTGTCACATATAGCAAAGAAAGGTAAATTTAAGACAATTAATAAGTATATTTAAAAAACATTTAACACACATTAATATAAATAAGGTTTGAATCCTGTAAGAATAACAGAAACTTGACTCATTACAGTATCTCCTTTCATTGCATTTTCACATTGTTAAAATCATTGCAAGGTGTACATTCATTATGTGCCTACTGTGTTTCCAATGCTGTTAGATAGAGACTACAGTTCTGGTTTGTTCTTTTTTACAGCAAAGGAAGACAGAAAAAGAGAGACAAACGGAAAGACAGATACTATTTCTTGAATGAGGAGCATGCAGGCAAATTTTAATAAACTAACATTTAAGATAATTCAAGAGATAGAAGAAGATGAAATCATAGATAATAATTATATTACAAAATAAGAATTTTTTGTACTTATGAGTTTTCCATGGGAAATAATTTATGTTAAAATCTCTGGGGTATTAATGAAGCCACGTCATGTAAGTTAACCTACATTTTAATAGTAAAACATGTATTAAAGCAGGACAAAATATTGAGTACAAAAAATTAATCTTTATAATTTTCTGGTTTAAATATTTTAGTATTAAGATTGGGAGAGGGAAGATGGAGGCATGGTAGGAGGGAGCAGATTCCACTTCCCTCTACACACAGAAAAAAAACCTAGATGATCTACAGAGGAACAGAGCAAACAGCCAACAGTACCACAGCATATATGAAAATAGGAGATCAAAAATCATAGCGGACATTGAAAAACCAGATGGTAAGGAGAGTACTTCAGGACAATAAGAGCCCAGGGATCAATGCGGAGACCAGGGCAGCTGAAGCACCACTCCTGGTGCTCAGCGGGTCTGCCACAGGTCTCTAGGGAGGGAAACGGGTTAACCGTGCCCTCCCAAGCCAAACAAGTTTGGAGCAGCACCAGGAGAGACCTGGTTGCTTGACGTCGCAGAGAGAGGAGTTAAGGTCTGAGTGGCAAACACACAGGGACTGTGAGCATTCACGCATAGTCCTGGGACGAGTGCATACCTGAGCCTGAGCGACCAGAGGTGCCAGTACATCCAGAGGCCCCCGATCGACCAGAGGGCCCATGGGACCAGAGGCGCCTACAACCAGAGGATGGGACATGGTGGAAGACCTGGAGCTCAACCTGTGAACCTAGGTGAGACAAAAAAACCAAGAACTGTGAAAAAAAACAGAGTTGGACCCAAAGAGGGGCCATGCCAACAGATGACACAGTGAAAGCTGTGAACACCAAGATACCCAAAGGAGACAGCACCACTGAATCTCACAGGTATTCTACCACAGAAGTTCCACCATAAACCCAGGGAGTCAGAACACATCAATTTGAGAAGCTGAGGCTAAGAAGAGTCTCACAAACAATGGGAAGACAAAGAAACAATCCCCAAATGAAAGGAAAGGAGGAAGCCCCAGAAAGAATGCTAAATGAAACACAGGCAACTGAACTACCACATATTAACTTCAAAGCAATGTTTGTCAGGAAGTTCAGTGAGGTCACAATGAGCTATCAGAAACTACAGGGAAGCTACGATGAACTCACTGAAAACTATATCAACATGAAAAACAATATAGAAACTATCAACCACAGCCAAGAGGAAATGAACAACACAATTTCTGAACTGAAGAACACAGTAGAAGGAATCAAAAGCAAAATGGATGAAGCAGAAGATCGGATCAGTGAGTTGGAGGACAAAGTAGAAAAAAATACCCAGAAAGAACAAGAAAAGGAAAAGAGGCTCAGAAAGAATGAAGAGAGATTAAGAGAAATGCAAGACAATATGAAACATAATAATATCTGTACAATAGGGATTCCAGAAGGAGAAGAAGAAGAGCAAGGGTTAGAAAACCTATTTGAAAAAGTGGTGATGGAAAACTTCCCTAATTTGATAAGAGAAAAAGTCACACAAATCCAGGAAACACAGAAAGTCCCAATCAAGAGGAACCCAAAGAGGCCCACTTCAAGACACATCAGAATTAAAATGGCAAAATTCCAAGACAAAGAGAGAATCTTAAAGGCAGCAAGGGAGAAAAAGGAAGTAACATATAAGGGAGACCCAATAAGGTTAGGAGCTGACTTCTCCTTGGAAACGCTCCAAGCCAGAAAAGAATGGCAAGAAATATTACAAGTAATGAGAACCAAAGGCCTGCAACCAAAACAACCTTACCCAGCAAGGCTTTCAATCAAGATAGAAGGCCAAATAAGGAGCTTCACAGACAAAAGAAGTCTTAAAGAATACACATCTATCAAACCAGTTCTGCAAGAGATGCTAAAGGGACTGCTTTAAGGAAAGGAAGGAAAAGAGAGAGAGAGAGAGAGAGAGAGAGAGAAACACAGGTATGAAAATGGCAATGGATAAGTAGCTATCAATAATATCCTTAAATGAAATGGATTAAATTCCTCAATCAAAAGACACAGAATAGCTGAATGGATAAGAAAGTATGAACCACACATATGCTGCCTACAAGAGACCCACCTCAGGACAAAAGACCTACACAGACTCAAAGTGAAGGGCTGGAAACAAATTGTCCAAGTAAACAGACAGGAAAAAAAAAGCCAGGGTAGCAATACTCATATCAGACAAAATAGACTTCAAAAGACGAGCCATAAAGAGAGACCCAGAAGGCCACTTCATAATATTCAAGGGAAGAATCCAACAAGAAGACATAAGCATTGTAAATACATATGCACCCAACACAGGAGCACCTAAATACATAAAGAAAATATTAGAGGACTTCAAGAAAAATATTGACAGCATCACAATTATAGTAGGGGATTTCAACACCCCACTGTCAAAAATGGACAGATCTTCCAAACAAAATATCAACAAAGATACTGTGGCATTGAACAACACTCTAGATGAAATGGACTTAACTGATATATATAGAGCCCTTCATCTGAAAGAAACTAAATACACATTTTTTTTCAAATGGACATGGAACATTTTCAAAGATAGACCACATGATAGGACACAAACAAGCCTCAACTAAATCAAGAAAATTGAAATCATACCAAGCATTTTCTCTGACCACAAGGGACTGAGACTAGAAACCAACTCCAACAGGAAAAATCTAAAACCCTCAAAATCATGGATATTGAAAAGCATGATATTAAACAATGAATGGGTCAAGAATGAAATTAGGGAAGAAATCAAAAAGTTTCTGGAAAAAAATGAAAATGAACTCACAACAACCCAAAACTTATGGCACACAGCAAACACAGTCTTCAGAGGGAAGTTCATAATGATACACAGGCCTACCTAAAAAAGATAGAAACATTTCAAACAAACAATCTAACCCTATGCCTACAGGAACATGAGGAACAATAACAAAGATAGCCCAGAGCAAGTAGAAGGAAGGAAATAACCAAGATCAGAGCAGAATTAAATGACATAGAGACTAAAAGCACAGTTCTAAGGATTAATGAATGCAGGAGCTGGTTCTTTGAAAAGATAAACAAAATCAACAAGCCTTTAAGCAGGATAATCAAGAAAGAAAGAGAGAGGACCCAAATAAACACAATCAGAAATGAAAGAGGAGGGATTACAACTGACACCACAGAAATACAAAGGATTGTAAGAAATTACTATGAAGAACTATATGCCAAGAAATTTGAAAACCTAGGTGAAATGGACACATTTCTAGAAAAAACTATAATCTTCCAAAACTCAATGAAGAAGAAGCAGAAAGCCTGAACAGACCAATAACAGCAGATGAAATAGAAGCAGTAATCAAAAAACCCCCAAAACACAAAAGCCCTGGACCAGCTGGTTTCACAGGAGAATTTTACAAAGCATTTAAGGAAGAGCTAACCCCTGTCCTTCACAGACTATTCCAAAAAATCCAAAATGCTGGAAGACTCCCAAACTCTTTTTATGAAGCCAGCATCATCCTAATCCCAAAACCAGATAAAGACACAACAAAGAAAGAAAACTTCAGGCCAATGTTGCTGATGAACATAGATGCTAAAATCCTCAACAAAATATTGGCAAACCGCATTCAACAATACATTAAAAAGATCATACACCATGACCAAGTGGGATTCATCCCAGGGATGCAAGGATGGCTCAACATTTGCAAACCAGTAAATGTAATGCATTACATAAACAAAAGCAAAGACAAAAATCACATGATCATATCAATAGATACAGAAAAAGCATTTGATAAGGTACAGCACCCATTTATGATAAAGACACTCAGCAAAGTGGGAATAGAGGAATCATTCTTCAACATAATACAGGCAATAGCCCTGGTTGATGTAGCTCAGTGGATTGAGCGGGGCTTGTGAACCAGAGTTGCTGGTGTGATTCCCAGTCAGGGCACATGCCTGGGTTGTAGGCCAGGTCCTCAATGTGTGGTTGCCAGGGGGCACATGAGAGGCAACCACACATTGATGTTTCTCTCCCTCTCTTTCTTCTTCCCTTCCCTCTGTCTAAAAATAAATAAATAAAAATCTTTAAAAAATAAAAAAAAGTAAAGGCCATGTATGAGAGACCTACAGTCAACATTATACTCAATGGGCAAAAACTAAAATCCTTTCACAAAGATCAGGAAAGTGGAAATCTTTCCTGTTGTCCACTTTTACCACTTTCACCACTTTCACCACTTTCACCACTTCTATTCAATATAGTGTTCAAAGTCTTAGCCACAGCCATTAGATAAGAAAAGGAAATAAAAGGCATCCAACTTAGAAAGGAGGAAACAAAACTGTCATTGTTTGCAGGTGACATGATAGTGTACACAAAAAATCCTACAAACTTGGCTAAAAAGCTGCTTGACCTAATAAATGAATTTGGTCAAACAGTGGGATACAAAGTCAATATTCAGAAATCAAAGACATTTTTGTATATCAACACTGAAACAGCAGGAGCGAAATCAAGAAAAAAATCCCATTTGATATAGCAAAAAGAAAAATAAAATACCTAGGAATAAACCTAACCAAGGAGGTAAAAGACCTGTATGCAGAAAACTACACAACACTGAAGAAAGAAATCAAGGAAGACACAAACAAATGGAAACATATACCATGTTCATGGATTGGAAGAATCAACATAATCAAAATGTCCATACTACCCAAAGCAATTTACAAATTCAATGCAATACCTATTAAAGTACCAATGGCATATTTCTCAGGCATAGAACAAACACTTCAAAAATTTATATGGAACCATAAATGACCCCAAATAGCTGCTGCAATTTTGAGAAAGAAGAGCAAAGTAGGAGGAATCACAATACCTGAAACCAAACTGTATTACAAGGCCACTGTAATCAAAACAGCCTGGTACTGACATAAAAACAGGCACATGTACCAGTGGAATAGAACAGAGAGCTCTGAAATAAACCCAAGTCTCTATGGTCAATTAATATTTGACAAAGGGGGCAGCAACATAAAATGGAGAAAAAATAGCCTCTTTAACAAGTGGTGTTGGGAGAACTGAACAGCTATGTGCAAAAAAAATGAAACTCGAGCACCAAGTTACACCGCACACAAAAATAAATTCAAGGTGGATAAAAGATTTAAAAATAAGCCATGACACCATTAAAGTCCTAGAGGGGAACATAGGCAAGAAAATCTCAGATATTTCACTCAGCAACATTTTTACTGATATGTCCCCTAAAGCGAGGGGCATAAAGGAAAGAATAAACAAATGGGATCTCATCAAAATAAAAAGCTTCTGCATGGCTAAAGAAAACAGTATTAAAATAAAAAGAGAACCAACTGTATGGGAAAACATATTTTCCAGTGATACCTTAGACAAGGTTTTAATCTCCAAAATATATAAAGAACTTACATTACTCCACTCTCAGACAGCAACCCAATTAAAAAATGCACAAAGGACTTGAACAGACATTTCTCTTAGGAGGACATACAGAGGGTCTAGAGACACATGAAAGATGCTCAGTATCACTAGCCATCAGAGAGATGCAAATTAAAACCACAATGAGATACCACTTCACACCAATCATAATGGCCATCATAAACGAAGCAACAAACAACAAGTGTTGGAGAGGTTGTGGAGAAAAGGGGACCCTAGTGCACTGTTGGTGGGATTGTAGACTGGTACAACCACTATGGAAAACAGTATGGAATTTTCTTGGAAAACTAAAAATGGATCTACCTTTGACCTAGCAATTCCACTGCTAGGATTATATCCTAAGAACACTGAAACACCAATTGAAAAGAACTGATGCACCCCAATGTTCATAGCAGCACAATTTATAATAGCCAAGTGTTGGAAGCAACCTAGGTAAATGAGTGGATCAAGAAACTATGGTACATCTACACAATGGAATTCTATGCAGCAGAAAGAAAGAAAAAGCTCCTACCCTTTGCTACAGCATGGATGGAACTGGAGAGCATTATGCTAAGTGAAATAAGCCAGTCAATAAAAGACAAATACCATATGATCTCACCTTTAATAGGAACCTAATCAACAAAACAAACAAACAAGCATAGTATAACCAAAGACATTAAAATTGAGAACAGGCTGACAGTGACCAGAGTATAAGGGAATTTCAGGAGAAAAAGGGAAAGGTTTGCAGGAACAAGTATAAAGGACACATGAACAAAAACTAGGGGGTGTGGAAATGGGAGGGAGGTGGGGAGGGCTGGGGCAGTGGGCTGGGATGGGAGTAAAAGACAGAAAACTATACAAGAACAACAATCAAAATTAGGAAAAAAAATAAAAATTTTTAATATTAAGATTGAAGAGGTATATGAATTAAATTTCATAGCGTTAAAAATCATTAAATTTCTAATTAATAAAATATATTTTAAATAGTACAATGAACTAAATGGCTAAAATATCAAATTATTACAAAATATCAAGATAATGTTTAAAATATATTTTCAATGTCTTTCCCCTTACTTTTTTGTATTAGTTCATTTTATGCTAATATATCTGTTCTGATTCACTTTCCTCCATAGGTCATACATATTATACAAGTTATATAGAGCATGTGGTCCTCAGGTATCAATAATAATTACTTTTGGTCATAGATGAGTGTTTTGAGCATGTATATATATAAAATTATTATCATATACAATTATATATATATAATTTCCATACCAACTGTACAATTTGAATTCACACATATCTTAATTTTTACAAATTACTTATCAAGATTGATGTATATTGACTGTAAGCAATAAAATATACCTGAATTTGAATAACTTTCACACCTAGTTCTTAGGATGCATCTTTAACATTGACAGAGAGCACTTGTAAGAAATTTTGAAAAGTAATGCATGGATGTTTTAGTGAAAGGTATCTACAAATATCTACCTACACAAATGTGAACTGTTAGTGGATTTATTTTAACATGAGCACCCACATTTTGAAGAAATAGATACAATAATGTAATATAATATATACAGTATAAATTTCAAAAAGTAAACATCATTGAAGCATGTTCTAAAAATAAATATACAACAGAGTTCTAATTTTGTCTTTCCATGTCCTTTGGAGTACATAGTTTTTCCTTTATTAACTCTGTAGTCCACTACTGTAGTTCAATAATTCCCAGCCCACGAATGGGGGCGGGGGGTGGTGTTCCTGCTGTTAGGTGATTTATATCAGAATTTTGAGGTTGATGGTAGGACATATGTTTTAAAAACAGGTTTAAAACCCTGGTTTGAAAGATGAAACTGGCGAAGTCTGAATCCTACAGATTTTCTTTTCTCTATTATGTATCTAATAATTATTTTCTCTGCAATATACAGGGAGGGGCAAAAGTCAGTTTCCAATTTTGAGTACATGAAACACAATTTATTCTTGTATTATTATTTACTAACTATTGTATTATTTTTCCATAGGAACAACTGGAGACGTAATTTTGTCCCACCCTGTATTTTCAAGGGATGAAAACTTTGCTACAGTAGAAAAGGAAGTTAGAGAAGGGTTGTGCCGTGGTTCCCTGGTTAGGTGAAGGCAGACGTGAAAAAGGGTTGTGTTCAAGATCACTGAGCTATTTGATTTCCCATCAGAATCAAAGGTTGTCTCTTTATAGGGCACTATACATAAAACTGAAAATTAATTTTGTGAAGTAAAATTTGTATTTATCAATACTATATTTATATTTTAGGTAAAACTCAGATTCACTTTGTGACCTACAATGACCCATTATTTATTTATTTTAATTCAGGCTAAGAGGCTAAATGTTAGCATTAACATAAAGCTTTACTCACCTCCAATTTATATGTAACACACCCACAGGGGTACGGAAAGTGGGTTACAAACCTCTAATTCATTCTTGACTGAGATGAATCACTCATTAACTTTCTAAGCAGCAGAGCTCAAGCATACTTTCTCTTTTCAAGGTTTGGAAACTAGGTTTGCAAGTCCTGCGGGGTTTTCTTTACCATTCTAGGTCAAACATCGGATTCTTTCACATAGAATGAATGTCACTTCTGAAAACCGCTTGTGAAAAGGACTTCATGTCTTTTAGAAATGTCACGCTTTAGTCTACTAGATAGGCCCAACCTTGTTTTCCTCCTGCCCTAATAATGTGCACATTCTGACAAATAATTGGTGAGCCTAGGAATGGAACTAAAGATATATTTTTCTGTCATAGTAAAAGTTTCTGCGATACAGAGAACAAACTGATGGTTGCCACAATGGAAAAGGAGGTGGAAGAATGGGTAAAAAAGGGTGAATGGGAGTAAGAGGTACAAATTTCCAGGTATAAAATAAATACATCATGGGGATATAATGTATAGCATAGGGAGAATAGTCAATAATGTGTTAATAACTGTACATAGTGACAGGTGGTTCCTAGATGTATTGTGGTGATCACATCATTAGTGCTACAAATATCACACCATTTTTGTTGTACAGCTGAAACTAATATAATATTGTATGTCAATGATACCTTAACAGATAATAAATTTCTAAAGTTTCCCTGTGAGATATGAAACTGAATATTTTCATTAGAGAATAGTTTAAGTTCTCCCCTTATTTCCCTCATAATCTATTATTTAATTAGACAGAAGACTGAAAAGAAAAAAATTGTGTTGAAGAAGCTCTTGATTTCCTAGTGTTATAAAAATACTCCAGTGACATAAGGGATCAGCAATAATAAACTGCTCCAAGTCGGCCACTCATTTATTTCATAAAAACCCACCATTTGCAAATTTGTAAGAAGATTAATTAATAAGGATTAAAGATTACTTAAAATATATTTATATTCTTTTATTTGAAAGATAATTTGAAATAAGAAATATAACATTCATATTTATACTAATATAATTTAGTATATAATAGAGACTATTTGTATGTACTCCTAATGGCTGTATGGCCACTGTATTGCATGAAACATAGAAAAAATAGTCTCAAAAAGTAGACTACCAGGTAGCATTTTAACAATAACCAAATGCACAATGTGCTACCCTCCTTTCCTGCTGCACATGGATTATACAAGTGAATGGTTCCCCCTTTGCATTTGAACCAGTCCATACACCTGGCCCAGGCACTAACCTGCAAATACCAGCTCTATTCCTACTTATTCAAAGGTGCTACTATGGAAATGCTGCCTTATAACATTCTGTGAAAAATTATGTTTTCAAAACTGCAGATGTTTACACAGCCCAAGGTAAGACTTAAGAAATGCATTACATAAATAAATGTGGCATGGGATATTTATTGTTTGACTTAAAAAATTGCAAGAATATATAAAGTAATACAGGAAATGGTGAGAGACTGTTGGTTTTACAAGTTTAAATGTTTCCACAGTAGCGGTGTACTAAATTCTGTAACTGAACTTTTAAAATCCAAAAATTATTGGCAAAATAGGTTGATGTAGGTATTGAGTGTTCTGCTTTTAAAATTTTGGTTGTTTGAACTTTCCACAATTTATTCATTATATTGGCACTCTGTAGCCCTATTATCAGTCAAAGAATTTGGCAAATAGTTTTGAAGTTATGACTTTTGTTGGCAGTTAACATTTAATTATTGTTCAAATTTAAAACAATGGTAGGAAGCATTGAGTTTAGCAAGTTCTACTCATATATTCACATCCCACAAATAGAAAAGTAAAAGCATGTTTGAAAATAAATTCAAGTAGTATAAACATTTTCACCAATAATAGGTTTGAAAAATTCTTTTCATAATATAATGCAATGACACATTTTATTTTTGAGTTGATATGTATATAACTGACATATTTGATTTTCTAATTTTTATATGAACATGCTGTGACTATGGATTTTTATATAAGAACATTTACAAAGTAAAAATTTATTCATATTAGGCAAAATGTGTGATGGGAATAAAAATGTACACTCTACTTATTTAATGAAAGTAACATAACAGGATTATTCTGCTATATTTTGAAACTCAGGAATATATATTGAGGGCAGATTACTTTTAATTCTTATTATTAGCTACGTGACCTTAGGTTTGTCACTTTATTTTGAGTTTCTCCATGTTTAAGATGGAGATAAAATTATGTTCATTTGCCTCCTAGGTTGTTGTAAGGATATCTATATATAAATATATAATGCTTGGAATATCTATCAAGTTGGGTGTCATAATTAATGCAAGATAAAGCTTAGTGGAACGATCCAATGAGACAGATGGAAAGGACAAAAGCCATACTTGGTGGAATATAAGGCTGGAAATAATATCTAATCTAAAACACTTGCTCATCAATATCCCAATACCACAGATATAACTAATTGAGCTGAGAAAAGTTTCAAGCTAGCCATTTCCAAATGAACGGGGTCCAAAATTTTCTGAAAAGTATTTTCTCCTCTCTGTTCATTTAACTTCTAATGCCAGATTGTTGGTGCACTTTCTATAATCTTACAATAAACACCACTTGTCAGTTTATAGTTTCATTCATATCTATCACCCTCCTTGTTGTAGTTTATTTATTTCTCCTTCTTTTGCTTTGTTAGCATTATATTATGTTAAAGTCTTTAAAATATCCTATCAGAGAGAAATATCAAGGAAGCATTGTTGATATAATACTCTGCTCTGAATTATGGAGATCATGATATTACTAATAAACAAACCACGCACCCCAAAATATTTCAGTTTAGAATAGAAAAGAGAATGAGACATTGCCCCCAAAAACAGCTCAAAATAGTTCTTCATCTAGTTTTACTTTTATAGTGAGATTTAGCACATGCAATGCTTTTAAATTCCATTAAGGGCAAGAATTTTAGGGAAGTGAACAACAATGCCAGTCATAAGAAGTCTGTTAAAACACTCTCAAATTGCAAAATAGTTAAAAGAATGTGTGACATTGCCTTTAATAATTCAAGTTTCTTTCAAGATATTGTAGCAAATTCTATGCCAGATTATTTCCATTATTTACAAACTTAATGAGGAAATCAAACAAAGCTTATTACTACACACATTTATAATTAATAATAAAATTGACACTTTCGTTTATTCATGTGCTCTGTTTCAGTCTAATAAAGACATTCTTACAAGTCTTGTACATGTTTCAGTTAAAATCAACTTGAAAATATTGTACTATATAGCTCTTTGTTTTTCATTTTAAAGAAATCTCAACATCAAGATTATACCTATGCAATAGCTAATAAAATGAGAAAAAAAAAACTAGATGAAACAATGAATACACTTTATCTAAGAGTTGTTTTTATTTTAAAATACATTTTTATGGTTTTGTTATGGCCTATCTCTTAATGACAAGTGTTATTAAATCAATTATTTGAAAAGTATTTTCACATCTTATTCTTTGCCTATCAAAGTTGGATTATTTTTGTTAATAGTCACAAAAGAAGATAATAAAATACAACATTAATAGCAATTAATTGAGGATGAAAACCTATTACACTAATAGGTATTTCCACCAAAATATCTCATTTAAAACTAATTTATACATGAAAGACTGTGATTCCCAGAAGTTACAAAATTTTCCAAGACCTAATCTGACAATAATAGAAGGATACACAAATGATGTACATTTTTGAGAAATATAAATAAAAAGAAAATGGTTGGGGATTTCTTGGAAAAATTTACATAGAGAAAGTTTTAACATAGTCTAGTTATGTCAACATTGATAAAATATTTGCTAATAACCATAATTATTAATATTAATATATTTTATAATTAATGGAGGTCTTTTACATATGATGGAGAACAGTGAGAGCTCAATAACATCATGGTTAAAACTAAAAATTCTTGATTTCATGTATCTGGATAATACTGGCAAAGCTGTTGTTTTGTGGTCTATAAAATATCAATTAAAATAGCTTCCATTTCACAATTCGTTTGAGAATTAAGTAAATGCATGTATGATATTTTCAATGGTACCTGGCTCAGAGCAATTTACAATTTAATAAATATTAGCTACATGACTAATAGTTACACAATCATGCTTTACAACAACATCTTGGGTAAAATATGTATGTTATGCAAAATTATAAAAAAAAATCAGCGACCTAAATAAAAGACCTTAAATTATAAAATATTAGAAAGAAATATAGGAAAAAGTATTTGTGATTTCAAAATGAGGAAATATTCTAAAATATAACACCAAAAGCATGCTTCATTAAAAAGTAAATTGAAATTCGTCCAAATTGAAAACTGCTCTCTCAAAGATGTTGCTAACAAATGAAAAAACATGCTATAGCCTGGGAGAAATTATTTGTAAATCATATATCTCATAGAGGATTTCACTCTAAAATATAAAAATAATGTGTAAACTAAATAATAAGAAAATAAATAATCTAATAAAAAGTGGCCAAGAGATCCAAACAAATAATCTTATCAAAGATTACATACATAAGGAAGCTTAGTTCATGAAAGATGATCTAGTCAATATGACTAGTCATTGAAGGAATAAAATTAAAATTACACTAGGATAAAATGCCCAAAAATTATAATGTTAAAAATGTTACATGCAGCTAAGAATATGGAATTATTTTAATTCTCAAATATTACTGATGGACAGCCACTCTGGAAAATGATATGGCACTTTATTTAAAAATTACATACTTATATGACCCAGCAATTTCACTTCAAAGTAGTTACTCAAGAAAAATGAAAACTTGTGTTCATATAAAAACCTATGTGACAATATTTATTTTTGATCTTCGGAAATAGTAAAAATAAATAAAACCCAATGGTTTTACAACTTTGTTACATTTATCATATAATGGAGGAATACTCAGCAATAAAAAGAAATAAACTGTTCTACAATATTTCTCAGTCTCAAGGACATTTTGCTAAATGAAAGATATCAGACTCAGAGTCTACCAAGTGAATTATTTCATTTATATGACATTTGGAAAAGCCAAACTATTGTGTAGAAAGCAGATAAATAGCTGTTAGAGTCAGTGGAGAAGAAATAGCTAGAAAGGATGTGAAGAAGTTTTTTGTGATAATAGAACTGATGATCTTCCTCTTGACTGTGGTTATATGAGTATGTCAAAACTGATAAAACCAAGTAACAAAAAAATAGTTTTAAGTAAATTATATGTCAGTGAAAAGAAGGAAGTTACAAAAACAGAAGGATGAAATTACAAGAGATTTTTTTTACTGAAAATAAGGAATTGTAGAATTCTATAAATTTGTAAATAAAAAATACATTTTGAACATTTCAAAATCTTTTATTTTTATTTTTTATTTTTAAACATTTTATTTATTTTTATCTTTAGAAGGGAAGAGAAGGAGAGAGGGAGAGAGGGAGAGAAATATCAATGTATGGTTGCTTCTTGTGCATCCCTTGCTGGGAACTGGCCTGCAACCCAGGAATATGCCCTGACTGGGAATCGAACCGCGATCCTTTGGTTCACAGGCCCGTGCTCAATCCATTGAGCTACACCAGCCAGGGCAAAATCTTTTGCTTTGAAATTTTCTAATATTCCTTTATATTTATAAAACATTAACTGTATTTAAAAATATTATGCCTAATCACAAATCACAAAAATCTCATTTTCTCAAAGGATTTATAAGTCATGTAAGTGTAACAAGATCAATTGCAGGGCTTTTTAGTGTTTGTATGGAGATCACTTTTCCACATTTCAGTATTTATTTTTTAATTCATTTTATTATTCTAAGAAACCCCTATAAAGTCCAATGTATATTTTAGCCAAGGGTACTAGTTCCATGGCTACCTTATCATAATATGTAAATAGAAGTTATTTATGCAATTTCCATTTCACTCATGTATCCAATAATAAAAGAATGAAATGTTTGGCATATTTGGTATCCTTTCCATGTTATAACATCTGAAAATTTTTGGTTTCTCAGTAATGGTGTCAGCCCCCTTAAGAAAGGCAAACTTAATTACAAGTTGTGACATTATTAAATAATTAATCTGGAACCTAAGAATTTGATGTTCATATATACATATAAAATATATATGTAATATATATATATAATGCAGGAAAATAGCATTTTTGTATGTATGAGTTGTATTTATGGATGTATACATGTGAGATATATATGTATGCATGTATGTGTATGTGTATATATGTGCCCATACACACAAACAAGGGCTATGTGTATGTATCCATATATTTATGTAAGTGTGCATACATACATAAGTGCATGCACATATACATATGTTTATATGCACATAACATTGGATACTACTCTTCTTTCTCATTTAACATATTTTCTTAAATCATAAAATGCATGTATAAAATAACTTACTGTTTTCTTTTTTAAATTTATTTTAATTGTTGTTCTTGTATAGTTTTCTATCTTTTACTCCCATCCCAACTTAGTGTTTTCTTAATCAGAAATGCACTTGTCAAAAATATTAAAATGTAACATTTCTTACATATTATAGTGTCACTGACTAAGGGAACAGAAGTCTTGTAATTTTTCATAACTTCAAGGAAAGGTTTTAGAATAATGTATAGCCCAGGCTGGTGGCTCTAGTGGACTGAGTGCCAGGCTGCAAACCAGTGGCTCAGTGGATTGAGTGCAGGTCTGCAAACCAAAGGGTCATCAGTTCTATTCCCAGTCAGGGCAGGTGTTTGGGTTGCGGCCCAGTCCCCAGGGATGGGGGTGCATGAGACACAACTATACATTGATGTTTCTCTCCCTCTTCCTCTCCTTCCTTTCCCCCTCTCTAAAAATAAATAAAATCTTTAAAAAATGGAATAATATACTAGAAATAACTACCAGAGAGCTCTTCTGCATTCATTGAATATGTCAAAATTTAAGTCAGTGTCTTAATCTGCACAAGCTTATGTTATTATCCATGGCGAATTAAATAGGCACATAAGTGACCCATCCAAAGTCTGTATCTGCCAGTTTCTTGTGCTCCTAATTGTCAAAACCATTTTCTTTCTTTCCACCACAATCACTTAATCCTAGAATCTTATCTTAGCTATTATTCTATTGATCTCATATTTCTACATATTTTGTGAGCATAGTCACTGCTTGTCTTTGCTCTGGACTACCCTTACAAGGATATTTATATAACAAACAGCCTAGGGAGGTAGAGATAATGTCTTCCTCTGGAACAAAGGGTCGGAATGCTTGGTTACCATTTTAAAGTATTCAGGTTTCCTAAGCTCAGAGTTCCTCTCTTGTCAACACAAATGATTGTGTGTACAGGTGTTACCTGACCTTCTTATGTTGTCTTTTGGGGATTGAGGCTTAGGGAACCAACCCAAGAAATGCTGATATTCCAGTTACTTCTATTGCTACGAGTAATAAATTTATTTGTCTCTAAACTGAGATTCTTGTTTCTTTAACTTGCCTCCATGGAACTATGCTAAACTAACTTGTTAGCTATTAAATGGAGGCTTTGTGGAAGAGGAAGGAAAAGAAAAAATGTTAATCTAGTCAGTTAACAGAATTCGAGTGAAGTCTGTGTGAATCGGTGGTGAATATATTAACTAAAGTGTATGGTGGACTGGGTAATAAATGATCTTGCACTCCCTTGCCTACTAATATGGATGAGTAGGGAAGGGGCTTTCTTGCTGAGTACTAGGTCATAGGTAAAAAGACAGTAGCTCCAAAAGTGCCCAATTTTTATCTAACTCTCCCCAGCACAAGGAAACCTTCTATTTAATCTGGTGATCAGCCTCAGGTTCACTTAATAGCAACAACTAATCCTAAAATTCACCAAGGATTAGCAGAAGATTCTGGTCCCTTTCAAACAGCAGTTACAGAGACACACACCTACCTCACTACACTGAACATAAAAGAGGGACATGTGTGCCCGTGATGGGTTAGAACTTTGGCTGTTTCACCTGGGAGAGGAGAGGGCAAGGCATGCAATATTTGTCAAGGAAAATAGCAATGCTGTGCTGTCTTAAGACTTAGCTTCTCCTGAAGTCTATAGTGTCAGACTTAGATTAATTCAGAGATGACAGTAAAAAGTCTCAGAGTGTTTTCCAGTGCGTTCTGGCTTTATAAGAGAGATTCCCTGAGATAGTACAGTCCTCAGAGAAATCAAAGTTGAAGTAATGACTGCCATTCATACTCTTACTGCCCTGGAGACAGTTTTCGATGATGAAGTAAGTGAACCATTAGAGAATGAGAAACTGACCCAAAGAAATCTGGACAACTATTTTCAGTTAGTTCTACACCTGGGGAAACTCTGTTAGCCTTTTTGTGGATTCTGAGAGAAAACCTAATAAATATTCCCCTGGTAATGGAGGCAGCAAATGCCTGAGTAAGATGGACTCCTCACACCAGGTGGCCACTGTGCAAGTCAAGCCGGTGTGTATCAAAGGGCTAAAATGCCATAGCCGTGACCAGAAAACTCTGTCTGTGTCTGTGTGACAGAGAGTTCCCAAAGCTGTCAGTGATGATGACCTTTCTGGGAACTATAAGACTGTGGGTGGACTGAAAATGTTGCAAATTTTTGGTTGAATCACAAGCAGCCGCATTAGTCCTCAAAATTTCTCCTTCAGAACCCTTAATCCCTTCATTCCTATTATCCCTGCTTCAGATGTTTTAAGGAATAAACTGAGTCTTTGTCAGCTAAGGTCTACTGGAACCCAAGGGGTGTGGAGGCCATACGCATTCTATTGAATGTGCAGAGAAATTTGGGGGAAAGAAACCAAACAAACTTTTATGGTTCTGTCTGATATATACATCCAAGACACCATTTTGCTGGGGTCCTTGGGGAGCAAGGAGTACCAAAGTTAAACTAATATTTGGACAGGGTTTCAGTGAAAAGAAGGTGACATGACAATTTGAGTGTAATCTTATAAACTAAATCAATGTATTGTTTTAATTTCTTCTACATATGAATGTATAGTAGGAATTAAATGTGTTATCTGCTAATACTTCTTGTATTCATAAGTGACAGTATATTATCCTGATTGGGGAAATCCACATATAAAGAAGTTACTGTACCTTTGGGCCTTGCAATGCTAACGACACCTTTGAGGTACAATTATCTATGACTACTGACTTTGCTGAAGATTCTGGAAAATAGAGGCAGGCTTCCTCTAGAGAAACACTGCAAGGTTTTACATTTATCACCTTTTGACATAGCTACTAGGTACATGGAATTTTTTCTTTTGGGATCCTATGAACAAACTGAACTAACAAGGAAAATAGGGACAGACTCATAGATGGAGAGCAGGCTGACAGCTGGTGTGGGGGTTGGGAGTGGAGGGATTTACCAAAAAGAACAAAAGACTCGTGGACATAGACAACAGTGTGGTGATTGCTGGGGGGAGGGGTTATAAGGCAACTAAATGGTAATTGAAAAAATACAATAAAAATTAAAAAATAAAGTACAAAAACAACAGGTATATTGATTTTTTAAAGCAGTTATTAGCTTGCTACAGGACTCTGTTGAATTTTAAATGCCTAAACTGTGGAGGCTAACTCCCTGGCCTGATATTTCCATTATAGGTGAGTCAACTCAGATTCAATGACAAATAAGGTGGGGAGGAGCCAGTAAGTCTTGATACAAAAAAATAAATGGTGTGTGTGAAGGACATGCCATGCCACTGGTATCTATACTATATATGAGAAAGTAAATAAACTGTAGCTAGCTTTTGGGGAAAGCTTTGTCCCTCACTTTGCCATCTAAAAAGCAAACCAGTTGCTCATTGAGATCTTCAAGTCACAGAGAGGCATTCCCATAAGTGTCTGATCTTGGTCTAGAGATGATTCAGCTAAGCTGAAACCAGATGGTATCCACCGTATTGGTGTGACTATTGAAACTCAATGCCAGCTGTACAGAACTAAAAATGGGTGTAAAACCCTTTTTGGGTAGAACTCAAGGGATTGTCATTGCTCTGGCCAATATTCCTTGATGACCCTTGTTTAATTTTACTAATTCTTGCATTGTTAAACCAATGCCCTAATCTGCCACTTGGAAAACTATGGATTAGCATATTAAAGATACTCTTGTTTGGGACCACTGGGGAGGCCTATCACAGCTGCTGATCTAATCATTGTGGTCACTCCTGTGGATGCCTGGTGCAGTCTCATTCTTTGAAGAGGCCATCTGGATCTAGCTGCTGATTGAGCCTTACACAGCAGATTGCTAGCATTTCTTTCTGGATTCATCATCACATCCAATTTGGCAAGGCATCCACCATCACAGACTGGACACAAAATAAGGGACTTTATGCTTTTGATGCACAAATTACAGCTGCATGAAAGTCTTATGACTCATGCCAAATTTGGATTTTTAGCCTTATGGTGAAGGATGCTAGGACATACTGGGCATGAAACTTACCTGCTTTTGATAGATGGACTATATTGAAACTTTAAACCAGTCTCAGGATCATCTAGGGTGCTATACTGCTGTTGATACATGTTCAAGTTAAGGTGCTATTATTACAGTCCAATCAGCCAATTCTGTCCATATACTTGTGGCTTCTGAAACTAATCTGTGTTATGTGTTCAGCTTTCCAGACAATCTTCAGTCTGTTAATACTGTGACTTTTATAACAAATATCACCAGCACTGGGCTTAAAAGCAAAATATTTAATAGACCTTCCATGCTTCTGATATTGTTGACTATTAAAATGTCCTCCTGAGAAATTGACTCAAATGTTATCTGACTGTACTTCTCTCACTTCATCCTGGCCAATGTATATGAGTAAGACAGTTTGGTCACAATGTGGCTCTCTCAAGGAAGGGATCACTTTTCCTTGACCAATTTCTGGATAATATTCTGCATTCAAGGGGTGTGGAATTGCATGGACTTATTTATAAAAATTGAGAATTCATGATGCTTCTTTCATTTTTCTATCTGCAACACAGTGCTATCCGAATGATACATCTTCAGGGTGACAGTCTGGCCAGAAAGAATCCTAGATTCATACCTAATTTTTCTTTGCGGCTACTTCAGTCCCCTTGTTGGAATGATGTGGCCCTAGATGAGAAAGATAGTAACTGCTTGGTAGAGGGTACTGCTTGGTGAGTGACCCAAAGTGGCTCACAGATTCACCTAGACCAAGGCAGGGGACATAATATTTTTCTGTAAATTTTATTAAAATGCCCTTATTCTGCAAACATATAATGTTTCTGGATGAAAAAGAATTTCTCCACAAGTAGGGTATGATTGAAAGAGTAGTGCATTTTTAGCTACAAGAATAGAAAATGATGACTTTTAGTGCTGAAGGGAGAACAGTAACCCAAAAATCAAGGACAGATGGGGGCAGTGGGGATATTAATGCTATTTGTATTTTCTAGAAGAATACCTGGAAGTTTTGCATGTAGGAGACGGCACTGGTGCATTGGAAACACTGTCTATCTGTCCCACAGACTGATGTAAGTCCTACTTTTGAGGCTTTATATTTATAAAAAAAATTCTTTCTTTCTAGCAGCACCATTTGAACCCCAGACTGTACTTAGTGTGTGGAAGCTGAACATTAAATGGACTCCCTCTCAAACACATGACTTGTCCTTTAGAAGTGATTGTAAGAGAACTACAAGTTGTTAAGAAAACCCCACTAGTGGATCAAATACCCTGCAGAAGACTGTAGTGATCTCTTCAAATTGAGTCCACCCTTATATACAGAAGTTTTCTGGAAATGCAAATAACTGATTTACACAGAACCTGTGAGCAATATTCTTTATGAAGGTAGTCATCCAATTACACTTTGATACAAACTTTTTTCTGATGTTAGCTTATATTAGACATGAAGAAACTTTGAATGCCTAAGTTGAAGACCAGACACGCAAACATAAACCTTGTAAGACCATGCCAATCATGGTCAAAGCAAAAACTTTGTTTGCCATGTTGAAAGAAAAGGTGGAGCCCAAACATGATGTTTAATTTAATACTAGTTCTGGTTTGCTTAATGATTCAAGAATCATTATTCATTCCATAATATTAAAGTTAGTGGTGAGTCTGTGTTGCTGATGTGAATGCAGCTGAAGAATTTTTGGAATCTCTAGGTAAGCTGATTGTTGAGGAAAATTATTTACCAGAGCAAATATTCAATATGGGTGAAACCTCCCAATTCTGGAAACAGAAGCCCAAAAGTTCTTTCATTCTTAAGGAAACCAAGTCAATGCCAGGTTCATGGCTGTTAAGGGCAAAATAACAGTCTTGCTTGGGGGTAATGTTTTATTTAGGCTACAAATTGAAACCTCTTGTGATCTGGCACAGTGAAAACCCCAGGGCCTTCAACGAACCAACAAGCACAGGCTGCCTGCCTGTGCACTGCAGGAGCAACGGAAGTCATACATGACCTAAGTCCTCTCTCAAGATGCCATACTGAATTGTTATGCCAGCCAAATGAAGAAATGTTTGGAGAATAATACACCTTTCAAGATTTTTTTATTGTTCATAATGCTCCCAGACATCCTCCTTTACTTAGTGATCTTCATCCGAATATCAGAGTGGTGCTTCTCCCTTCAAACACCACCTCTTTGATCTTACCAATGGATTAAGGAGTTATAGAAGCTTTCAAGGCTTACTGTATGAAGAGAACCTGTTTCCAGACTATAGCTGCACCTGAGAAAAACACTAAGTAGACACAATTTTGGAAGGAGTACATTTATAATTGCATCAAGAAACCTGCTTGGGCTTGGGGTGGTATCTCCAAGGAGTGCATAAATGACATCTAAAAGATGACACTCAAGAGGCCCATCCACGACTTCAAAGGATTTGCCAAGAATGAGGAGGATGCAGAAGTACACAAGGCTGTGGTTGGCATGGCAAATAGCTTTAACCTCGGTGTGAATAAGAATGACACTTAGGAAGTCTTGCAGGTGATTACTGAAGAGTGAACTAGTGAGGAGTTGTTGGAACTGGAATAGGAGCACAGAGCTGAAGAAGTGGCAAGAGAAAAGGAAACAGCAGAAAGAAGAAGAACCCCCAGAAAATTCACAGTGAAGAGTTTAGCAGAAGTTTTTGCAAACTTCAACAAGCTCATTAAAACATTGAAATATGGACCCTACCACCAAAGGGTTTTCATAATAGAAAAGAACATTTATAGTGCATTACCTGTTTATAAACACATCTGTGATGAAAAAAAGAAAAAGAAACAAACCAAGCAAACTCCCAGGGAGTATTTCTGAAAAGGGTGACACTGCCTCAAGAAAAGCCTGAGGCAGGCTCTTCAGGAGGCATCCCAGCAGGCATTGCGATCATAGGCAACCACAACTCCTCCCGTGCTCTTACCTCTGGAGAACTTCCAGGGACAAGATGCGGAGGGGGAGGCGGCGATATTGATCATCCTGACCCTGAGTAGGCCTAACTAACATGTGTTTGTGTCTCAGCGTTTAATAAACAGGTGTAAAAAGCAAAAATAAAATAAAACTAGAAAAAGCTTATACACTTGCTCTAAGAAAGAAAATATTTTATACAGCCGAACAATGTGTTTATGTTTTAAACTCCCTTATTGTAAAAGAGTCAGAAAGTTAAAAATATTATAGCTTCTAATGTAAAAAAGTTACATTGAGCTAGTTAATTTTCATTAATATTTCATTGAGAATTATTTTTAAATTTATTGTTGCCCAAGTATATACTGTTAGTAGTCTACAGTAGTGCTCAGCAGTGGCTTGGGCCATTGCATCCTCACACCCCTTGCTGACTGACTCACCCAGGGCAACTCCCAGTCCTACGGCTTCATTCATGGTCAGTGCCCTATACTGGTGTCTCATTTTTTAATTTTTTTGTACCATATTTTTATCATACCTGGTCTATGTTTATATTTGTTGAGATACATGAATACTAAACATTGTGTTACCATTGCCTATAGTATTCAGTAGAGTAACACACTGTACAGGTTTATAGCTTAGAAGCAACAGGCTAAGTGTGTAGTTCACTATTGCCTTGGTTTCTGTAAGTGCACTCTATGATGTTTGCACAAGGATGAAACACGTTAGCGAAAGATTTCTCAGAACGTACCCCCATTTCTTAGAATTTATCCTTGTTGTTAAGCTGTGTATGACTGAACTTTAAAAGATTCAATTAATTTGTACCCTGAACTCACAAGACATTAAACTTAACAAGGAGAGAACAAAGCTAAACTTAAACACAGTAGCATATAATACGCTGGATGAAGTACAAAATCACTTAACCAGAAGCACCTACAAAAATTGAAAGAGCAGGGCAAATTGAGAACCATTCAAAAACAGGGCAAAATGTCTTATAATGGGAAAAAAGTGTTTTAGTAATCAACAGCTAAACAGATTGCTAAGTGATGAATACATTCAGAATAAATGCTTCTAGAATTCACAGACCCGGAATAAAGGACAGAGCGAAAGCAGAATGAGATGATGCTTTTATTATTTTTACTCTTGAGTAAACATTTGTTGCTACTTCTCTTCATATTATATGCATTAAGCAGGTCTCAATGGATTGATTGGCTTTATTAAATTGCTGGTAAGAAATTCTAAGGAAGTTAGAATTACAAAAAGTGTGATTGAACCCAGGCCCATTTAGTGGTAAAAAAATAAGTGGATAATTTGTTACTTAAACTTTACTGAATAGGACTCAATTTAGCTATTATATAAGTCAAAAAGAAGAAGAAAAACTTATTTATTTATTCCAGAAATATTGTATAATGTGCCTTTGAGGCTGAAGTAATAAATTTTAATATCATGTCTAAAATTATATTACAGAAATTGGTTAAAATAATGTTCAAATAGAAAATATATTCTATTGGGAAGAAGCAAAAATGTTGATAATTATTCTTTTTAAGTAGAAAAAAGAAAGTAGTGTCAAGTGGGAAGCAATAAATAAAACATAACTCAAAAAAGAAACAAAAGCAGAATATACTTTATAGACCTAGAGAAACAAATACAAGAATAAGGCAAAATTCATTACCAGAAAATGGAGATATGGAGGGAAAAAGTAAAAAATAGAACTATAGGAATAAAAACACAATAAAATTAAAAGTAAAAATCCAAGAGATGGTAACAAATATAACACCGAAATGTTTTGTGCAAATGAGACAAACTGAGTTTAAAAAGATCTCTGATTGAATCTACCAAAATTGCTTTGAAAGAGACTGATCAGGACTATTACTTACATTAAAACATGTTTTTTAAAACTTCTTTCCAATTCTTATTTCTTGAAAAAAATTTTAATGTGCTCTGAAATGTTTTAACAAAAAATGCCGGCTGAGTGACAGATACAGTCTTCATGACTATATTGGGGAAAGTCTTTCCAACACCCTTCTGAGTGATTAATTAAAACCACAGACACTCTTTCAAAAACCGCATATATACCTTGAAGCCTCATAGTGACACTGAAGACATAGCAATAGAGAACATTATAAGAGAAATATTAAGATTTTAAAGTGTCAGCCACTTTTAGTCTTATATGTAAGATAAAGTAAGAAGGAAAAAAGCTGTTTCCTTTTATGGTTCAGCATATGTCTAATATTGAAAGCTAATTTTTAAAAAATTCTCATGATTGTGGTCCTTACAAGACTGTGAAATCTGAATTATCTGTCCTGGTTGGAATTAGCAGGAGTACTAGATGGATACATTTTAGTTTTGGCTTACTGTTTTCCTTGGCATAGATGGATGAAATGTTCTATGCTCAGCGTTCATTTAGGTGATTGCCCAGGCTGTACAGAATCACAGTCTTGTTTTCTTCCTACATGATCCAAATCTGTCTATCTAAATTTACTCAATGGATTTTAAAGCACAGCACTATCCTCTTCTTTTCTCCATACTTACTGGGCAGGTCTTGCTATGCTTCAGTTTGGAAAATGATAGTGGTTTAATATAAACTCTCATGGGGAACCTTTTGTAATTTATAGAGTTCTTTTAGGAGAAATAACAACCATGGTAAGAATTAGGAGCTCTACAATGAAAAACGATCAAGAAGTTTGTGATAAGTTAACATATGAATTCTTTTGGAATAGAATTGATTATCCTAAATTACCTTACTTACAATCAGTCCTACATTCACAAGGCAAAAAAAAAATTTTTTTTCCCACATAGCTTAGGAATTTACTCTGGTAAAATGAGTGGCTGAGGTCTTGCCTTATATGGGGACAGAGGGAAAAAATACTAGAAATTAGAATCTCTAAATGCTTAATAAAGAAGTTGTGAATAGATTTTTCTTTGTTTAGGTGATCATCTAATCATTTTGTAATTTTAGGAAGGCCAAGAAATAGTTGGGGCTTATGGAAGACACTGATGTTCTTTTAGACATGAAATTAATGAGAGTTCAAGATAACGCGTGAGAGAGGAAAATGAAAGAATCTTGTGAGTGATTTGGGGCAGGGTGGAGTTAATAAAGGGAAAGTAAGTAAGAGGCAAGTGCCAAGAAAGAGATTGGCAAAGAAATAAGAGGTACACAGCCAGCTGGATGAGCTTCACGGTGAGAACTTGAGACACCGATATGTAATATTTAATTTACGTTGAAGCCTGTACTATGACAATGCCTTGATCCTCTGGAGTTTCTCCAAACAGGAATATAAACATAAAGAAGGAGAAGGAAAAAGAGGTAAAACTGGGAAGATGACGCATTTATAAAACATGAGAACCACACATAGATGCAGAACTCTGGAAACAGGGCATGGAACAAAATAGGTCTGGGAGAAACTTAGGTTTTCTGAGAATCTGTCTATACAAAGTGAAGACTGGCTCTCTGTCACTAATAGGATATTCTAAAATGGCTAAAGATATTGTTGTTAAACAGTAATAACATGATGACAATACTATTTTGAAGGAGTCAGGTAGCATAGGCTCCAATAAAAGTTTAGAATTTAACTCAGTGAATATGAATTTGAAAATGTTTCATATAACACTACTATGTTTTAATAGTTATTTATACTTAATCTGATTTGTGTTGGTTGATATTGTTACAGAGAAATGAAATGACCAAACACCGCAGGGATTCAGGAGCACGATCCTTTATTAATGTGCACGGGCCCAGAGGAGTGCAGTCTCCAAATTCTGAGTCCTGAACAAAGGATTCAGGGGCTTATATACTCTCCTTCTTCCGGTTACATGTTGCAAAGCAAGGTACAGAAGCGGAATGCGGAAGTTATTTCAAATTCCTTATATGGCTTGCTAGTTTTGCGGGTGCGCAGCAGACTAGTCTGCCTAACGGGGGCAGGAAATGGGCTCATGCTGAGCTCTGGGTTAATTTTCTACATCAATATATTGTCTATTTTGCAGAATTATTTAATCTCCATATAGCCTGTTCCCATTGACCTCAGCAGGACTCCAAGACATAAAATGTTGCAGACACAGGCCAGCAGTGTCCGCGTAATTATGGATGAATTAAAACATGCACACACACTGCTGAGTCTGGTGGAGGAATAAAGATAACCGCAAGGCTTTTCTCTCAAGAGGAGCCAAAGCCCAGGCCTCCACTATGACAGGCCTTTATTCTAAATCTCTCTCCTTACATTCCAAGATGGATCTTCCTATCCCAGTTACAACAAAGGACCCAATGCCCTTCATTACATCACAGAAGAAGGATATTAGCAAATGAATGGGCAGGCTTACACTGGGCCCTGCAAGGTACTTGCAGGGTGAGGGGGTTTCAGCAAAGCAGCACACTCTCAAAACAGCCTAAGTATATTGCAAACCTGATTACCCACAAGAGAACCTATCTGTGGGCATGAGTCCTGTGCATCTCCGAGTGGGAGCTGGGCCCACGCCATGCAGAAGGGTCTGC
>PVKU01011130.1:0-46000 GCA_004027475.1 Anoura caudifer | reverse complement strand
GCAAAGGAAATAGACTTCCAGGAAGTCCAGGAAGCTCAGAGAGTCCCAAAGAAGGTGGACCCAAGGAGGAACACACCAAGGCACATCATAATTACATTAGCCAAGATTAAAATGAAGGAGAGAATTCTAGAAGCAGCAAGGGATAAAGGCAGAGTCACCTACAAAGGAGTTCCCATCAGACTGTCAGCTGATTTCTCAAGAGACCTTCCAGGCAAGAAGGGGCTGGAAAGAAGTATTCCAAGTCATAAAAGGCAAGGACCTACATCCAAGATTGCTCTATCCAGCAAAGCTGTCATTTAGAATAGAAGGAAAGATAAAACGCTTCTCAGATAAGGTCAAGTTAAAGGAGTTCATCATCACCAAGCCCTTCTTATATGAAATGTTAAAGGGACTAATCTAAGAAAAAGATCAAAACAATGAACAATGAAATGGCAAACAATACATATTTATCAACAATAGAATCTAAAAAACAAATTAAGCAAACAAGAACAGAGAGCGAATCCTGCAGAGCATTTCGATAGTTGCCAGGTGGAAACAGGTGTGGGGGAATGGGTGAAGAGGTGAGAGGATTAAGACATACAAACAGGTAGGTACAGAATAGCCATGGGGATCTACAGTACAGGATAGGAAATGGAGTAGCCAAAGAACTTATACACATGACCCATTGACATGAACAATGGTGGGGGGATTGCCTGAGCAAGTGGGAGTTGCTTGATAGAGGGGGGCAAAGGTGAAAAAACAGGACAACTGGAATAGCATAATCGATAAAATATAATTTTAAAAAACTATTTATTTTTAGAGAGAGAGGGAGAAAGAGAGGGAGAGAAACATCGACCAGCTGCTTCTTGTGTGTGCCCCAACTGACTGGGGACCAAGCCCCCAACTGAGTCATGGGCCCTGACCAGGAATCAAACTGGCAGCCTTCAGTTTGCAGGATGACAACCAACCAAATGAGCCGCACCAGTCGGGGCAAAGGGTTAGTATTCTTGATATATTATTAGAAGTAAGTTATTTCCTGGTTAGGGGCAAGGAAGGATAAAAATATAAATAGGCAGCTCATAAAACATCATAAACAAACAATTAATAACATGAAAAATTTTCAACTTCATTAGTAATTTATTTTTTATTTTTAAAATTATTTATTTATTTATTTTAGAGAAAGAGAAGAAAGGGGGAGAGAGAAAGAGAGAAATGATTATGCATTCATTGGTTGATTCTTGTATGTGCCCTGATGAGGGATCAAACCCACAATCTTGTATCTGGAGGACACCCCAACCAGCTGAGCCACTGAACCACGGCTTCATCAGTAATTTAAAAGTGAAAATGAATGCAGCGGCGAAAAACATTTTTCACCTACTAGAGAGGCAGCAAAATAAAAGACATAGTTACACCCAATGAATTTCCAGGTTATAGAAATTAAGCAATCACATCCTGTTGGTGAAAATGCAAATTGGTAGTTTGTTTTTCAGGTTATGAGACAATGCCCATCAACCTTTACAATGTGTATTCCTTTTCAAGCATCATATCTCCACTAGAAATGTATCTTACAGATATATTCACACAAACGGAAAAAGACACGGTTGTTCGTTACAGCATTATAATAGGAATAAAAACCTAAATTCAATGTAAACTTCCAAACAAAATGTTAACAGTTAAAATAAAATGGTAAACATTCATCTAATGGAAGACTCTGGAGACATTAAAAATAATGAGATCGATATCATTTTACTGCATTAAAGTTCAACTTAATAAATTATCACAAAGCAATTACACCCATTAACAGCCGAGGGGCTCCCTCATGCACTCTCCTAGTGCTCTCCAGAGGAATCCATTTCCTGATTTTTATCACTATAGGTCAGTTTGGCTGTTTTGAACTTTAAATAAATATAATCATACAGTATATTTTCTATTGTGTCTTTCTTCTTTGATCATCATTGTTTGTGAGATATATTCACATTGAACATTACTACAGTTTGTTAATTTCTGTTGCTATCTGGCATTTTTATTGAATATACCACAGTTTATTTATCCATTCTACAACTGGGTTGTTTCTAGTTTGGGCTTATTACGAATAATGATCTATGAATATTTCTTTTATATATATTTTTAGTTTACATATGTCTACATTTTGTTGGGTATATACCTAAGAGTAAAACTACTGTATTTCTATGTATATATTCTTTTAGTATTTGCTGCCAAACTGTTTTCCGAAATGATTATGCTTGGATAGGTGTGGGGGGGGGTTTAAGGGGACTAAATGGTAATAGAAATACAATACAATAAATAACTAAATAAATACAATAAAAATAACTAAAATGATCACTAAAAAAATGATTATGGCAATTTACATTCCCACTAGCAATGAGAGTTTCAGTTGCTCATATAAAATGTCCAAAAGCATACTTACTGTGCTTAACAACAGCTATTTCTGCGGAGTGCGATGAGGGAAGAATGGAGGGCTATAATAGTTTATACATTTAGGAACTTATTGTTTTTGAAATAAAAGCATTTCTTTTTAAAAATTAATACTTTTCTTTCCTATATTCCATTGATTTTATAATTTAAAGAGTAAAGTCTTAAAGGACATAGATCCGGTCCAAAGAAATGGAAAAGATAATTAAGCTAATGAGTTAGTAATAAGAGTTCAGTGGATAGGAATCAAATTTATATTGAGCCACCTGACAGCCCAGGCAGGATATATTCTGAGTAATTCAGGGTAAATATGTTTTCACCATGGATGTGTCAAGAGCGTGGGAAGCATAATTCATCACATGTTGCCTGATGAGGCAAGGGCCAGTTTTTTGGCTTAGTTTAAGACCAGATTTCAGGAAATAGGGAACTGGGATAGGAGGTAGGCTTGGAATAATGAAAGAGGTGGAAATAGAAGTTTAGATTAGATTGTGAAGAGTTTTAAAAGCCACATTGGTAAACAAAGACTTCATGATTTAGGCACTGATGAATCACCAGAGGTCTCGGTAAGTACTATAATGTATTTATACTTTAGAAATATATCCTGGTATCAGTAACTGTATAATAAGCCAACACCCCACCTTTCAAACTACTTGCCCCAAGAAATACAGCTTAATGTAACCACTGGTACCAAGCTTCAGGTCTCTATTTCTCCATCCATCCAGTGGACCAACAGACCAACAGTGAAGCAGAGATGAGCTCTTCCCAACCCCAGGAGAGTCTGTCCCCTTAGAGTTGGGACATGCCACCCTCCCATCATGTGATGTGTTCACTAAACTGGAAATTCCCTGAACCCTATAGTGTAGGGATTTTTTTTTTTTTTTGGAGGCTTCATCATGTAGGCACAATTGATGATTAATGATTAACTCAAACTCCAGTCTCTGCCTGTTTCTCAGGCAGGGGTGGGGCTGAGTTCCAAGCTTGTAATCACAGCTCAGTCTGTCTAGGAGCACACCAAAAGCCATCTCATTAGGACAAAAAATGCTCCTATCACCCAGAAAATTCCAAGGAATTTAGGAGCTCTGTGTCAAGAATCAAGTTTAAAGACCAACATAAAAACAAAAACGTGTTCATAGCACCTTTACCACTTAGAAAATTATGAAGGTTTTAAAAGCTCTAGCCAGGGGCTGGGAACAAAGACTAAAATATGTATCACAATCTCAGATAAGTAAATATGAGGAGAAAGAAACACTGCAGGGCATCTTGGAGATCTGCTACCAACGTGCCATTTAAAAAATTTTCATTTATTGATATCACAGAGAGAGGAATGGAGAGAGATTGGCAGTTGCAAAATAGTCATGGGGATGTAAAGTACAACATATGAAATATAGCCAATAATGTTGTAATAACTATGTACGAAGTTAGATGGGTACTAGATTATCAGGATCATCACTTGGTAAGTTATATCAACGTCTAAAAATAGGTTGTACACCTGAAACTAATGTAATACTGTCAAGTGTAATATAAAGATAAAAAATTATTTAAAAGAATGAAAAAATTACTATTTTATAAAAGGTAAAATTTGCTATTATAATAAAAAAGGGATGCAGTACTTCAAAAACTTTTAATATTTTATTGATTATGCTATTACAGTTGTCCCATTTTCCCCCTTTATTCCCCTCCACCTTGCATACCCCTCCCCCCACTTCCCCCCTCCCCCGCTTTAGTTCATGTCCATGGGTAATACACATGAGTTCTTTGGCTTCTACATTCCCTATACTATTCTTACCCTCCCCCGTCTGTTTTCTACCTACCATCTATGCTGTTTATTCTCTGTACCTTTTCCCCCTCTCTCCCTGTCCCACTCACCTGCTGATAACCCTCCATGTGATCTCCATTTCTGTTGTTCTGTTCCTGTTCTGTTTGCTTAGTTTGCTTTTGTTTTAGGTGTGGTTGTTAATATCTGTGAGTTTGCTGTCTTTTTACTGTTTGTATTTTTTATCTTCTTTTCCTTAGATAAATCCCTTTAACATTTCATATAATAAGGGCTTGGTGATGATGAATTCTTTTAACTTGACCTTATCTGAAAAGCACTTTATCTGCCTTTCCATTCTAAATGACAGCTTCGCTGGATAGAGCAATCTTGGATGTAGGTCTTTGCCTTTTATGACTTGGAATATTTCTTTCCAGCTCCTTCTTGCCTACAAGGTCTCTTTTGAGAAATCAGCTGACAGTCTGATGGAAACTCCTTTGTAGGTAACTGTCTCCTTTTCTCTTGCTGCTTTTAAGAGTCTCTCCTTATCTTTAATCTTGGCTAATGTAATTATGATGTGCCTTGCGGTGCCTCCTTAGATCCAACTTCTTTGGGACTCTCTGAGCTTCCTGGACTTTCTGGAAGTCTCTGTCCTTTGCCAGATTGGGGAAGTTCTCCTTTACTATTTGTTCAAATAAGTTTTCCACTTGTTGCTCTTCCTCTTCTCCTTCTGGTACCCTGATGCAGGTACCAGACTCCCAAGTCTGGTGGAGGAAAAAGGACGACAGCGTGACTTTTCTCTCAAGGGAGCAAAAGCCAGGGCCTCAGCCATAACAGGCCTTTATTCTATATCCCTCCCATTACCAGATGGTCCTCACTCACTATCCCCCGGTTACAACAAAGGAGCCAATGCCCCTAATCACATCACAAAAGAAGGATATTAGCAAATGAAAAGGCAAAAGTGGTTGACCTGGTTACACTAGTCCCTGCCAGGTTTAGCACTTGCAGGGTGAGGGAGTTTTAGCAAAGAGTAAGTCTCAAAACAGCCTAGGTATATTGCAAATCTGATTACCCACAGAAGACCTATCTGTGGGTGTGGGTCCTGCGCATCTCCGAGTAGGAGCTGGGCCCATGCCACACAGAAGGGTCTGCCACAGTACCCCTATGATTCGGATGTTGGAACGTTTAAAGATGTCCCGGAGGTTCCTAAGCCTCTTCTCATTTTTTTGAATTCTTGTTTCTTCATTCTTTTCTGGTTGGATGTTTCTTTCTTCCTTCTGGTCCACACGGTTGATCTGAGTCCCAGTGTCCTTCCCATCACTCTTGGATCCCTGTACTTTTTCCTTTATTTCACTCAGCATAGCCTTCATTTTTTCATCTAATTTGTGACCAAATTCAACAAATTCTGTGAGCATCCTGATTACCAGTGTTTTGAACTGTGCATCTGATAGGCTGGCTATCGCTTCATCACTTAGTTGTATTTGTTCTGGAGTTTTGATCTGTTCTTCCATTTGGGCCATTTTTTTTGTCTTGGCACGCCTAAAAACAGATTTTTTAAAAAATCTATCTAGCCAACATCAGAAACAGAGAAAAGAAAGGCAGTAAGAATGTACAATGACTGGAAAATGAAAATCATGATGGTTGGAATACAATAAACCAGTTATTAATATATAGAGTATATATTTTTTAAAAGGCTAATTCCAGCTATATGCTATATTGGCCATTAAATTGACATGAACTGTTGAGAATAAAATAGAAATCACATTTATATAACACTGTCTTTCTCTCTGGGAACAAAGCATATCATCCCTTTCATTAAAAGCCTCTTTAAATACCTTTATTGGTTTATGGCTTTTCTCACATTGGTCTTTCACATTTCTTACCAACTTTATTCTTCAGTAGTTTGTTTTTACTGCTGTTATAATCATTCCTTCCATTTTATTTCCTATCTTGCTCTGTTTTTTATATAGGAAAATCACTGCCACTATTGGCAGGAATGTGAATATAGTATAAAATACTTAGAAGTTTAGCCCCCAAAATGATTTATCTTTCCAGTAGTTGGATCTTCAAGAAGAAAGACAAGAGCATCAGAAGATGTAAGCAGGAAAACATAAATGTTTTTACACCTTACTTACTTTACCCCTTACTTAAATGACAATGACCATTTAAAACAAAAAAGTAAGGAGAGGCTGACAATAAACATATTTTAGAAGGAAAATATATGACAACAAAGAACAGGAGGGCAAGTGAATTTATTTGTAAATTCTTATTTGCTAGCAAGTTATTTCATTGTGAAGCAGGAAGTGTCAGATAAGTGAGGTTAAGAGTTAAGTAGAAAGTGGGAAATGGGAAGAGATACACAGTATTGAGTCTTAAGTAGATTTTGATAAGTTAAGAATAGATATTATCAACCTTAGGAAAAACACTGGAAAAATAGTAAAGAGGTATAGTTAAGAAGCTAATAGGAAATGAAATGAAATATTAAAAAATATTAGATTATTCCATTTACATGAAATTCTAAAACCAACAAAAATAATCAGTAATACTAAAAATCACATCAGTGGTTGCCTGGCATGAGCAGTTGGGGAGACCAACTACACAGGGACACCAGGGAACTTCTGGGGAGATGGAAATGTACATCTTGATTGGGGGAGTGGTTACCTACATGTGTACATTTGTCAAAAGTCATCAACCTGTACACTTAAAATGTGCCATTTTTATTGCATATGTTATGCGTTAGTAAAGTTTTTTTCTTTTTTTTATTGTATTTTTGACCCAGTAGATAACACTTGGTGAATTCAGCCTTGGGAGACATCTGTAGTTTTTGTTTGCCAGACATCCCTGACCTTATTTTTTGGTAATATCACCTGATTTTTTTCCTTAGGCAACTACCCCTTTTATATTGAATATAATCTTGGTGGATAGTCAATTATATAGCCTTGTCCTCCTGGTCCAACCTAGCCAATCAGACTCTCTATACCTGGAATTTCAATACTGATTCAAGTGGTCCAAGGACAAAATTATTCCATGCCCATCATTGCTGTGCTTTCCCTCCTTTGGATGTCAAGATGTTCCTGAGACAGATTTCTCTCTCCTCCCTCAAAGGCACTTTCTGGTACATTGGAACTCAGTCCCTGTGACAGGATGTCAGCAGCCATCTCTGGGAGGCTAAGGGTTTTAGGCACACAGAAACTGTTGTTCTGAGCAACTCTTAGGCTGTTTAGAACACTTCACAGATGCTGGTTAACCTCAGGTAACTAAAGACACTCATTCTACTACTCCCATATCACCCCGGGTGGCCCTGCAATGTTGTCAAAGGCCCATCTGCCTGGGCCTATCAGGCAGCTGATCATACTTTTCATCTTACTGCCTTTCTGGACTCTATTATGAAACTAAACCCTCTGTTCTCAAATGTCCCCAAATCTTTTTTCATTCCCACTCTAGAACCCATGAAAGAGTATGGGGGTGAGGGATCATGGTAGTGAGGGGCCAGGGTGTAAAGCACTTCCTCTATATATTCCTATACTTTCTACTTTGGGCTTTCCCCCTTCTTCCTTTCTCCTTTCCAGAGAAACTGGCTGATGAAAGGGGTGGGGAGCTCTATTCATCAAAACTACTGTATTTTCTATGCATAAGAGTTCTTTCTGTTTCCCTTCAGAGCCTAGACTTTTGAAACACAAAAACAAAGAAAAGGCTCCTTGTTTTCCTCTTGTGTTCTCTCACTTAAAACAAATGGGCATAGAACATTCTATCAGCTATTTCAACGCGGGGGAAGGGTTGCTGTTCATATTCTACAACTGGTATCTTACCATGTAAACAAGATGTATAAACATCCTTATACATATATCCATTTGAACAGGTGAGGAAACATCTATATATTAAGTTGGAATTTGCACATTGACTATATTAATATTTTCTCTTCTTATTGAGCTAATGTGAATTTTTGTGAAACAAAAAAAAATTTTAATTGTTATTTATTGATTTGAGAAAGAGAAACAGAGAGAGAAAGATTGATTTGTTGTTTCACTTATTGATGCATTCACTAGTTGCTTCCTGTTACGTGCCCTGACAGGGGATCAAACCACAACCTTGGCATAGCGGGAAAATGCTCTCACCAACTGAGCTACCCAACCGGGGCAACATAAAAATATTTTAATACCACTTCACACCCATCAGGATAGATGTTATTAAAAAAATGGAAAATATGTGTTAGTGAAGATGTAGACAAATTGGAACCTTTGTGCACTGCTGGTAGGAATATAAAATGGTAAAAAGTGATATGAAAAACTGTTATGCAGTTCCTCAAAATGCTAATGTAGAATTGCCCTATGATACAGCAAATTCTAGGCATATACCCAGAATTGAAAACGGGGACTCAAACAGATGTTTGTACACCTATGTTTGTTTGTTTTAAGATTTTATTTATTTATTTTTAGAGATAGGGGAAGGGAAGAAGAGAGGAAGAGAAACATGGATGTGAGAGAGAAACATCACTTGGTTGCCTCTTGCATATCCCCAACTAAGGACCTGGCCTGCAACCCAGGCATGTGCCCCAACTGGGAATAGAACCAGCAACCTTTTGGTTTGTGGAACAATGCCCAACCCACTGAGCCACACCAGTCAGCCACACTATACACCTATGTTCTCAGCAGCATTATTCACAATTTCCAAAAGGTGGAAATAATCCAAATGGCCACTGACAGATGAACGGATAAACAAATGTAGTATATACATAAAATAGAATATTATTCAGGCTTGAAAAGGAGTGAAATTCTGACACATGATACAACATGGATGAACCCTGAAACCATATGCTAAATGGGGCATGTTGTCTTCCCCATCTAGTTCTGCTGCTGGTGATTCACACTGCATGCCCCAAGTCCTGGTCCTTTTTCTGGCTAGATATGGCTCAATAAATCCTTTATTTAAAGAAAAGAAAAAAAAAAGGAAAGACTAAAAAAAGGAAAAAGATAAGAAAAACATGCTAAATAAAATGAGCCCAATACGAAAGGACAACTATTGTATAATTCCACTTATATGAGGTACCTGGAATAGAGTAACTCATTAGAGGTTGCCAGGGCCTGGGAAGAGGGGGAAATGGGGAATTATTGTTTAATGGGTACAGAGTTTTTGTTTTGGATGATGAAAAAGTTCTAGTAATGGACAATGGTGATGGCTGCATAACACTGTTAATGTATTTAATATCGATGCATTATACATTAAAAATGGCTAAAATACTAAATTTTATGTTATGTATATTTACTACAATTTTTTAAAAAGGAAACAATATTTTCAAATACATGTTTTTTAAAACTTGTTTAAAGGAAGTAAATTAAAATTTTTAGAATGCATAAAACTTTGCTTTTTTCTCCCTAAACACAGGCAGGAAAGCCTATTCATTTATTAATTCAGTTACTGAATGTTCACCCTATGACTGCATTAAGCTTGGTATCTGAAATGTGCAATAGTTATTGTCCGGTACACACGATGCTTATGGGCTCATTAAGGAGATAAGGTATCCAAACATGATATAATTAAATTATAACATAAAACACTTAGGAGATTTACAGGGCAGATTATAATGTGACTTAACTTTTTCTTTTCACTCTCTCTTTTTAAAGATTTATTTATTTTTAGAGAGAGAAGGGAGAAGAAAGAGAGGGAGAGAAACATCAATGCGTGGTTGCCTCTCACATGCCCCCTACTGGGGAACTGGCTTACAACCTAGGAATGTGCCCTGACTGGGAATCGAACCTGCAAGCCTTTGGTTCGCAGGCTAGCACTCAATCCACTGAGCCACACTAGCCAGGGCTTCCTTTCTTTTAAACTGCATACTCTTCCTCTCTTGTGATAAACTCTCTTGTCTTCAACCATCATCAACAATTATCAAGTTTTTTTTTTCCTTGATAGTTTTTGAAACCTTTCCCAAATTCCGCTGTGTATCTTACGGATATATCATCCTTAAAAAAAAAATCCAAAATTGGACCCAATTCCTCAGTATGCTGTTAAGCTTAGTAAATGGCCTTGCCATATATTTTGTCTTCTAAGTTAAAAATCTGTGTCATTTGTATGTTCTAAATGAAATGACTGGTAGGCAGTTGGAGGTAGATTGGATCTACTTAGGATAATTGTATCTCTATCAAATGGCTCAAGAGTTATTATTATTATATGACTCTACATACCACTTTGCATATAGTTTACTTTGTCCCTACGTTCTATTTAATTGAAAAAGTCATAACTTTTCACTGTCACAAATAAAGAACCACAACTTTGTTTCACAATTTTCTAGTTTTTACTTTCTGATCATTAGAAAATTTCCCAGAAGTTGGAGTTGTCATGTCAAGGTGAAATAAACCCATTTATAATTGTTCAAATAAATCTGTGCAAGTATTATTTTCCTGTGAACCTCACTGCAACTAAAAATACTTTGGGAATCGGCCTACACTGGGACTCTTACAGCATATTATATCCAAAACCAACTCATTCTCTCCTCCTCAGTACTCCCATAACATCTTGTGCAAACTCTACTACAGTATTTCTCGCACTGTATTGTTATTATTATGTTCTGTCTTTCCAAGAATAATCCATACACTTCTATTCCATATATTGGGCAACCAAAACAGTACATACCCAAAACCAGTCAGACCTCATATGCTGATTCTCTACTTCTGATTGTCAAGTCAGTAGGCAGCCTGTGCAGGGCAAGTTCCAAACGGACTTCCTCAAGATAAAGCCTGGCAAATGATAGGGTATATTATCCATTGTTTCTTAGGGTCAAATGGCAGTGTTATGTATGTTAATGAAAACAGTAGAGATCAAAAATAAGGGGAGCATCCTGACAGCTAGCAGTCTGGATTAATTTTGGAGACAGAATGCCATGTGTAGCAGGCAGGGTGACTATAAAGGGGTCAAGACAAGATGGATAATAATGATGAACATACTCAGGAAACCCTTGAGTTTTCTGCAAATATGGGTAATAGTACTGAGGGATGAGAACTGGTCAAGAACTTGTTGGCAAAGTCTTGCTCTGTTCTTTGGTGGTTGCAAGTTACTGAACCCAGTTATTTTGCCTATAAGCATGGTGTGCCTTGGCGATTTTATTTGAGAGATCCATGTGTTGATTGGTCGTCTGGAGTTGACGGGTGTTGAATATGTGGATTTAGACTTGGAGAGGGCTCTGAAAAGACTACAAATTTCGAACAAAAATCATTGTCTCCATTTTGATATTCTATGGTTAGGCAATTCACTCTTATAAGTGGTATAGCAGAAAGTTAAGAATATTGTCCATTACAGATTATGAATTGTATCATTTTCATGAATGAATTCATATGCTTAGTAATATGTAGCCCAGAAAGGAAAGAGGTTCAAAATGAAAGTGATGGATTCCTAGGAACTTTGGGGGATTGGAATGGGGTGTTCCAGTGATCTATTATGCCACAAAAAAATACCCCAACCTTAATGATATAAATGAACAACCATTGTTATTATGTTCCTGCGGGTCAGAAATTCAGACAGAATAGAGCAAGGATGCTCATCTCAGCTCCATGATACCTGAGCCCTCATCTGGGAATGCTAGAGTGGTTCAGGGTGACTCAAATGTCTTGAAGTTGGAATCATTGTTGGTTTCGTCACTGACATAGCTGGTACCTGAGTTGGGAATGTTGACCGGAGGGCTGACAAATAGCCTCTTCATGTGGCTTGGGCTTTCTGAGAGCATAGTGGTCTTAGGGTAATTCATCTTTTTTTACATGGTGACTCAGGAATCCAAGAGTGAGTATTCCAGAGAACACAGCAGATTCTGCACGTCCTTTTCTGACCTAGCATCACTTCTCCTATACATTATTTGTTGAAGCAGACACAATTCAACCAGATTCAAGAGGATACTTAGACCCCCATACCTTGAATAAGGAAGAAATTGCAGTTTTTAAATGGTTACAATGTGTATCACATCTTAGGATTATCAGAATTCTTTCTGGAGCAGGTTCATGTATCATATACCTCTGTTTGGTTCAAGGCCTCCTGCTAAATTTGAGGCTACTGGTAGTCAAGGCTTAAAGGGCATTCGATGGCCTGTAAGGGTAACTTTGTGACACAAAGGACCTCTGTCCACCAAAATGTATACATGGCCACGACAGTTTAGCAGCCCTCTTTCTTATTCTACCCTTCTGTAGCTGATCAAGCAAAATTCTTACCTCCTTCTGGCTCTGTGGGTAATAGACAACTGCTGCTTTCCTTCTGACACACTGTTCCTTTTACTTCCCTGCTTTCAATCCTTTATAGACTCCCTATCATCTCCAAAATAAAGTCCAAAGCTATTAACATGACATGTAAGCCTCTTTTTGACCTGGTCCTGACCACTAAACACTTAGATGCTATGCTATCATCCAAAATATGAAAGCCAGTATTTATATAATTATTGAGTTCACTGGGATTCATTAAATTCCTAGGGCAGGGGTCCCTAACCCCCTGGCCATTCATGACCTGTTAGGAGCCAGGTCTCACAGCAGGAGGTGAGCTGGGGGGCCAGCTAGCAGAGCTTGACTCTCATTTTTTCCTGAACTTCACCTCCTGTCTCCTGCCTCCCATAGCACCCACTCCCCATGTCTCCCTACCACCCTGTCTGTGAAAAAATTGTCTTCCACGAAACCGGACCCTGGTGCCAAAAAGTTTGGGGACTGCTGTTCTAGGGTACAAGGGAGAACAGTTCTTCCTCAGTTGAGGGTGGTCCAAAACAAAAATGGCCTGGTTTCCTCTGGTTTGTCTGTTCAGCCAGTTCTTGAGGGTCAAGCCTACAGAAGGGTTCTAGTTCTGAGTTAATGTTCCCCTCTGGTCCTTTGTACAGATGCCAGCCCACTGATCCTGACTCCATCCCTCAAGGTGAATTGTTTCTCTGTGTCTGTCCCTGTCCTTTTGGTCAATCTGTCTGCCCTTGATCAGGGCCTCCCAGTTTATCACACACATTTTAGTAACTTTCAATCTCAAAACAATGAAAAAGGGTCCAAGAGGCCCTTTCATCCACAGAGACACCAATGTCTATATACATTTTTGGATGTCTAGTCCTGTCCAGAAGCATCTAAGGTCCATATAGCAATCAATATGTGTGTCTAATACAACCTGTTTACAGGATTTGAGTCCAGGTCCTGATTCAACCAACATGTCTTAGAACATCTGCATTCAATTTCAGGGGATTCGTGAATCCTTTGAGGCAAGGTTGCTGGATAAAATACTGATGCCCAGTTAAATTTGTAATTCAGATGAATGATGTATATTTGCATGGATAATTATGCATTTTGCGAGGAAGAGGTTCAAACAACTTCCAAAGGTCTAAGGTCTAAGAACTCCTCAGGATTTGCTGAAGGAACTAGTGTGCTTAAGTGACTTGACATGGGTAGGTAAAACTACTGCATGTAATGTATTAAAAAACTATCATTGTTTATCTGAAATTAAAACATAACTGGACATTGGCTTTTTTTTTTTTTTTTTTTTTTTACTTGCTAAATCTAGCAATGCTACCTTAAGGCCAACCACAGCTTTCTTAGTTACCGGATTAGAGTAAGAATTGATATAGACAAGAAAAGGACTACACAAACAGCTAATGTTCAGGCTAAGGAAGAATGGAAGCTGAAACAAGTACTCTCAATTATTCAACAATTCCCCTGAAGCCCAGACTAGATTTATGGGGAAAAATGGAAATCCTCATTTCTATCCTACTACAGAGGCCTAGCACTACTATTTGCTAATTTCATAATCAGGTTAACCTGCCTACTACATTCTGCTAAAGCAGGAGTTCTTTTCTTCTCTCTCTCTCTCTCTCAATTTTGTTTGGAAAAAGAAACATGGTTTAAAAAAAAAGTTCATACAGTGAGAACGGTTATGCCATGAAATTTAAGTCTGCCTTCCATATTAACCCCTAGTTCCAGGACCAAAGGTTATAAACATGGCTTAGGGACCGGAGTCTAAGCCAAGGTTTCTAGAGTAATGTAAATTCCCTGAATGCATAATTATCAATGTACTCATAATTGTGCATTTTTGTGAGAAGAGGATCCAAATTTTTACCTGAGCCACGAAAAGTTAAGTACCTAAGGCAGGTTCTGCTGAAAGGACTGATGCGCCCGACTGACTCGGAACGCGCAGGTAAAAATGCTGGAGTAACTCGTCCCAGTGTAAAAAAGTCTACCTGCATCCACGCAACTGCGGCTCCTCAGAAGGAACTACGTTCTCGGTGGAAGGGGTCACAGTGCTTTTCTTCCCAAGTTTTCCGCCTGCCGCATTCCTTCCCTCCAGCGCGTCGGCGTGCGCTGACGTCATGACGGCGCACACGCAGTCCCGCCCCTGCAGAGATCGGCGTTGGGACGGAACCCGGGTTTCTCTCAAACCCGGAATGTGAGGCTTTGGCCCACTGTGCCGTGCTCCCGGTCCAGCTCCTCACCCGGTCCTCCGTCCGCTGCCGCTGCCCCAGAGTTCGTCCCCGGAAAAGCCAGGGTGGCCGTGCCCTTCTGCGGTGTGCCCGCGTGGGTGGCTGCCGCCGCCCCTCCGAATCCTCCGGGGCCACAGAGGAGTTCGCTACGGAGGGAGGCGGGGGCCTTCGGGAGGAGGCGGCGGAGGAGGCGGAGGAGGAGGGAAGGAAGATGGCGGCCGTGGAACTAGAGTGGATCCCAGAGACTCTCTACAACACCGCCATCTCCGCTGTCGTGGACAACTACATCCGTTCCCGCCGAGACATCCGCTCCTTGCCAGAGAACATTCAGTTCGATGTTTACTACAAGGTACGGACCGTGGGCCTACTCTTCGCTCTCCTGCCGCAACCCGAGGGGCCGCACCCCCTTCCACGTCTGCGAACCCCCGCAGTTAACCCCTCACCCCTCGTAGCATGATGGCCTCCCGAGACATCTGGTGCAGTCTCGGGGTTGCCAGGGTAGAGACACCCTAGCTCCATAGTCTCTCTCTTTCAAGATCTTGGGCCTTGATTGGTATCTCTTCCAAATGAGTCTGTCCCCGTTTTGGTGTTCCCTCCTACACTGTGCCCCCCCGGGGTAGGCCTTTGCGTGGACTTTCTGTATTGCTCCCTGTCCCACTCGGGTCCTTCCCTTCTAGACTGTGTCTTCGGGATATTTTCTGCTCTCTCTTCCCAATTAAATGTCAGCATCAGCTGGATCTTTTGCTCTGCTCTCCCCCACCTCCGCCCTCTTCCTACTCTCTCCTCTCGCCGCCCTCTTTCCCAAGTATTTTTCTCTGCTTCGTGTTCCTTGGTTTCTCTTTTCGCATCTTAATCGAAAGGGAATTGAGGAATTATTGGAAACAGTTGTGTGTATTATTCGCCTGTTCTTTAAAGCTTTGGTTTTCATTTGTACTTGGAGTTAAATTGGGCATTTTATTAATATGGAAGTGTGGATAAACTACTTGAAATGAAGGTGGGGAATCCTAAGAGCAAAAATACTTTAGAATTTAGATTACATTCATGTATTTGGAAGTAGCAATCTTTCAGCATTCCTAAGTCGCTCCCCCTAGAAAATCGCAACAAAAAGTCTCTAAGTCACTCTCCAAGGAGTTTCAAGGGTAACAGTCTTTAGATGTGGACAATTTTTGCAGTGTTTGGAGAGGGAGGAGAACTTTATGGACTTGGAGCCTCCCTTTTCCTCCCCCCCCCGCCCTAACATTTGAGTGTGAACAGTGGATTTATTATTCAGTTCTCCTTGCCTTGAAATTGGCGTGGGTAACTTCTTTACTCCAATGGCCACCCATACAAAATTTGGCCAAAAATAGAGTATGATTTATGTTTTATATCTTAAATATTTTCTCGTGCTTTTTAAATTGCTTTTTACACTTGAACAGTGTAAACTGATATTTAACAGATGTATATGTTCTCATATATGTATGTGTTTTATAGCAATTGTTGTATGGGGAAGATTGTCTCCTTTCTCCACCCCAGAATAATTTTTCGGAAAGCAGTCAACTAGATGCATTCTGTTAAACCCAACTGATTTACACCAATTCTAAAAATTCAAATGTTTTTTCCCCTAAATATTTGGAGAAGATTCATTTTGGTCATGCATATTATTATGGGGGACTGGGGTAGAGGAAAAACCTCCCTTCCCTTTTAAATCCCTTTGATATGATACATTCTCTTCTGTTTATATCTAAGGAAGCGTTGTATATTTAAGATTCATTCCACCCAGGGAAGGATGAGAGTTGTCTTTCTCAACCAGAAGCTTCTGCTTTATGTATGTGCTACCTCTGTCCATTTTATTAAATCATATGCCATCTTTTACACTTTTAGAGAAAAATAATTGAAAATTTCATCCAAGTACATTTCATAGTTGAATTCTCTCAAAATAAAATACTTGGATATCTCCTAGTAATCTGCTTCTAATTGAAGCTTTTCATTGGAAAATTGTTGGTATGAACAGATGGTGCTTTTTCCACATTTTCTGTTTCACGTAGTTCACAAAGTTTTAATATTACTCCTTTCTGTTACACCTTTACCTTTAATAGGTGTATGTCTGTTGGGAGTATGGCCCTGTGCTAAGGCGAAGGAAGTTATTTAACATGTGCCTAGAACTATGGTTTTACACATGTTATCTAGTTTAACCCTCACCGACTATAGAGTAGGGTATAACCCTGTACGAGGTGAGAAAGTTAAATACATATTGGGTTGACCAAAAAGTCCGTTTAGTTTTTTTCGTAAAAGACACACATCTTTAATTTTCACCAGTAGCCCTATTGATTTGGATATTTTGAGTGTGTCAGCTGTCTCCCACATGGTATAACGTTGATGGTTCTCAATGTCTTGATTTGATTGTTATCAACTTCAGCTGGTCTGCCAATCGTGGAGTATATAGTCCAGCAAGAAATCTTCAGCCCGGAACTTCACAAACCAGTTTTGACACGTTCTGTCAGTCACAGCACCTTCTCCATCCACTGCACAAATCTTTGTGTTTCAGTTGCATTGTTACCTTTCTTGAAATAATAAACCATAACATGTTGAAAATGTTATGTATTTAATACTTCCATCTTCTATATTAAAATGGCAACACAAAATTCACCACTTTTGATAAGCTTTTTTAAATGCATGCTGACATTACAGCTGTCACAATACAATCTAACAAAATTATTTTGAATGAAATTAAAGATAACTAAGAGCTGTAGAGCTACCTACAGGAAAAAAAACAAACGAACTCTTGGCCAACCCAACAGTCAAGGTCTCATACCTCACATTTAGTTCCTTTGGACCTTGCTTTCTTGCTTGGAAAGATTTTGCATCTTGAGGTAGATTATTTTTATGAAAGATATTATGGAACTAATTTTTATTAGCTTTTATAGAAGTAACTAGAGTGAAAGTCAATCCCTGGATTTCAGTCTTTAATCTAAAGGAAATATAAGAAGGAACTTAACTTTTAAACATTGTATCAATGAATAAACATAAGAGACTTTTAAAGCATTTTAATGCTTATGAGATACTCATCCTGTGCCCAATTTGTGAAAATGTTAAGCGACTTACTGTTACAGTTGGATTTTCTTCAATTGGGAGCCAAGGAGAAACTCATAATTAGCTCCTTTTGGCAGTTCCAGCTTCCATCAACAGGCATAGTCAGACAAAATTATAGTATTTGTGAAACCAAAAGTTCCCCCATCCCTCTTGATTGGTTTAGTCCAGTGTCAACTATGTTACTTTTTGTCTGTAGCTTCAAGTGAAGGTACCAACATAAAGCTTTAGGAGGTAGGATTGTGGAATAAATGGGAGGTGAAGAAGTAGGTACACTGTCTGCTTTCCAGAACAAGGAGGGAGAAAGGCATTGATATGTACAAAGAATAAACTATGAAGGGATTTTTTAAAAATACATTTTATTTTTATTTATTTTTAGAGAGAAGGGAAGGAGAAAGAGAGGGAGAGAAACATCAATGTGTGGTTGCCTCTTACACACCCTCTACTGGGGGCCAGACATGGCCTGCAACCCAAGCATGTGCCCTGACTGGGATTCGAACTGACAACCCTTTGGTTTGCAGGCCGATGCTCAATCCACTGAGCCACACAAGCCAGGGCAGATTTGATTTTTTTTAAGAATAGAAGACATTAGAATATATTTACTGGCTGAATGGCAGAAACCAAAACAAAATGAGGTTAAATAAATATATGTGAGGCAGGAAATAAATTGTGGAGCAGAGTCCCTGAGCAGGAACATCAATTAATGAGTCTCCCCCTTCCTACCAATTAAGGTATCAGTCATAAATTCAAGGTGGAGAAAGAATACTTCCTTTAAGATCAGATGAAAAGTGTTAAGGATATAAAATATCAACAGAGGTTAAGTTTGTAAAAAGTGGTTGTCATGAATAAGGAGGTAAGGTCATCTTCTGGTAGTAAGGGCTAGGAATGCTGGTTTTTATGTAGGATAGCTAAACCGAAGTTGGAAATGGCTACTGAGGTATATGAAAAGGGAAGTTCATTAAAAATATGTTTTAAAAAATTGTCAGGTGGCATAGATGGTTTAATAAAAAGTAACACCCTACAAAATCTGCCCTGGTTTTTATCCAAGTGTGCTCAACCATTTGGGTATAGAAGGTGAATAGAAGGAATTATAAAATTGTATACCAAGTAAAAACAGACAGAATGAAAGGTTGGTTTCTTTAAAGAATGAAAAGTACGATCTTTCCTTTTCATTTTAACTGCTGAATGGTATATTTTGTGTCCTGTTCCAATTACAAAATTTTCCACAGAGTTAAGTTTTGGCTGGGTGAAGTATTTCAGTAATTTGTTCTGTTTATTGTTTTCACTCAAACTGAGTAGTTTTTTCTTTCTTTTTTTTTTATTGTATTTTTTCATTGCCATTTAGTTGCCTTATCCCACCTTTCCCCAGCTATCACCACACTATTGTCCATGTCCATGAATCCCTTTTCCTAAGTCCTTCTACCCCCTAACTTCCCTCTCTCCCTTAACTGTCATACCGCTGTCTATGAGTCTGTCTCTGTTTTGCTTGTTAGTTCGATTTGTTCATTAATTTCCACATACAAGTGAAATCATGTCATGTTTGTTTTTCTCTGACTGGCTTATTTCACTTAGCATTCTCCAGGTCCATCCATGCTGACACAAAGGGTAAATTTTTATTCTTTTTTACTGCCGAATAGTATTCCACCATGTAAATGTCCCATAGTTGTTTTATCCACTCATCTACTGATAGACATTTGGGAAGCTTCCATATCTCAGCCATTGTAAATAATGCTGCGATGAATATAGAGGTGCTTATGTTCTTTTGAATTACTGTTTTGAGTTTGTTTGGATCACAGAAGAGGGATCGCTGGGTCAAAAGGCAGGTCCATTTTTAATGTTTTGCGATAGCTCCATACTGCTTTCCACAGTGACTGCACCAGTCTGCATTCCCACTAACAATGCACAAGGTTCCCCTTTCTCCACATCCTCGCCAGCACTTGTTTGTTGATTTATTGATGATAGCCATTCTGACAGGTGTGAGATGGTATCTCATTGTGGTTTTAATTTGCATTTCTCTGATGGTTAGTGAAGTTGAGCGTCTTTTCATATGTCTTTTGGCCATCTATCTGTGTATCCTCTTTGGAGAAGTGTCTATTCAGGTCCTTTGCCCATTTTTAATTGGGTGGTTTGTTTTTTTTGGTGTTGAGTTTTGTAAGGTCTTTATAAATTTTGGATATTAACTCCATATCAGATGTGTTGGCAAATAATGTCCCATTCTGTGGGTTGTCTTTTTATTTTGTTGATGTTTTCCTTTGCTGTGCAAAAACTTTTTAGTTTTATATAGTCCCATTTGTTTATTTTGTTTGTTTCCCTTGCTTGGGGAGATACATCCAATAAAATATTGCTCTAAGTGACATCCAAGATTTTGCTGCCTGTTTGCTTCTAGGATTTTTATGGTTTTCAGGTCTAACATTTAAGTCTTTGATCCATTTTGAATTTATTCTTGAGTGTGGTATACAAAGCTGGTCTAGTTTTATTTTTCTGCACGTATCTGTCCAACTTTCCCAACAGTATTTAGGGTTTTTCTTTTTAATTTATTTATTTTAGATGGGAAGGGAAAGAGAGAGGGAGAAAAACATCAGTGTGTGGGGAATACATCAGTTGATTGCTTCTCATATGCCCCCAACTGGGAACCTGGCCCACAACCCAGGCATGTGCCCTGACCAGGAATTGAACCAGGAATCGACCTTTCCGGTTGCAGGCCAGTGCGCAATCCACTGAGCCACACCATCCAGGGCTGACTGTTGTTTTTTGGTTTTGTTTTTGTTTTTGTTTTTTGTTTTTTGTTTTTTGTTTTTTTTTTAATTATTGTAAGTCTCATGCTGAAAACCATATGAATTCATACCTGATTTAGTATTAGTTAATTTTTTTCTGTGTATTTCCGATGTATAGCTATATATTTGTCTCAACTAATATTCTGATAATCTTTTAAAATTGGCTGGTAACAAATTGAAAAAGAATTTTTGAAACGTATTTGACAGCCAAAGAGTTAAAAATCTCTTTTTTTTTTTTTTCCCCCTAACCCTGACTGGTGTGGCTCAGTTTGTTGGGTATCATCCTGCAAAGCTAAAAGTCACTGGTTCATTTTCTGGTCGAGGTACATACCCAGGTTGCAGGTTTAACCCCCCAGTTCTGGTGTGTCTGAGAGACAACCACTGGATGTTTCTCTCTCACATCAATGTTTCTCTCCCTCTCTTCCCCTCTCTAAGAATAAATAAAATTATTAAAAAATAAAAGCAAATAATTTTTGAAAAATCTTTTTATATAAAGAGCTTTCAGGATTAATAAATTGAGAACAAGAACTTTTTGAAGAAGAGGTAAAAGAGAACATAAATAGCCAGCCATCCCATGTGTCTTAATAGGAAGGTAATGTTATAAATTTGTCAACTCAGCTTAAGCTATGAATTTATCACAATTTGAATCAGACTCAGAATTTTATAGGGTATAGGAAACTGATTAAGTATGAAGTTCATCTGGGGAAATTAATTACATGAGAGTTAATGAGTCAAGGACATTTTGAGGATGCACAATACTTAGGAGAGATGTGCATTATAAGACAGTCAATTATATTAACTACATACTGGGTTGGCCAAAAAGTTCGTTTAGTTTTTTTCCATATGATGATTCTAGTAGTGCTTAAGTTGTCTTTAACTTCATTTGAAACAATTTTGTTCAATTGTATTGTGAAAGCTGTCATATCAGCTGCATTAAAAAAACACTTACAAAAAATTTTTGTGCAGCCATTTTAATGTTGAAGGTGGAAGAAAATATGCAATATTTTCAGTGTGTTGTGTTTTATTATTTCAAGAAAGGTAAAAATGAAACTGAAGCGCAAAAAAAAATTGTGCATTGTATTGGGAAGGTGCTGTGACTGATCAAACATGTCCAAAGTGGTTTGCATAGTTTCTTGGTACTATTGACATTTTGACCAAATAATTGCTGTTTAGCTATCTTATGCATTGGAAGATGTTTAGCAGCACCCCTGGCCCCTACCTGCGAGAAGCCAATAGCAGGAGATAGCCAACGTAGTGAAAATATCCAAAACATTAAACCTATTGGTGAAAATGAATAATATGTCTTTCTTTTGTGGAAAAAACTAAATCAAGTTTTTGGCCAAGCCAATATTTTAAAACAATGTAGAACTGGCAGAACAGCAGAGAGAGAAATTGATTTATAGAACATAGATGACAGTCAAGATAGACACCAAAGCATATTTAAGAATTTAGTATATGGTAAAGTTATGAAACAGTGTTATATTTGAAATAAATGGGGACACATCCAAAAAAGAAAACTTGGGCAACTGAATGTTTGGGGTAAAAGTTAGACCTCTACTTCACACCATATACCAAAATGAACTTCTGGTGGTTAAAGACTTAAATATGGCAAATGAAATCATAAAAGTATCAATAAATTATTGGGTCAGTGTCTTGCAGTAGGAAATCACTGGAATTTCTTCTTTAAAGAAATTATTTTTAAGATAATTTACAAATGTTAAATTTTTTAAATGTCAAACTTTATAAAAATAAGTGATGTTGTAAAAGGTGAAATCTTGTCTTGCCAACACTACAATGCCATCTTGGCATGAGGAAGACTTTTTTCTAAGCATGAAATCAAAACCTAGAAGGAAAAAAAGAAATCAATACTTTTGAGTACATAAAGAGTTATAAGCACGTTTAAAAAAAAAAACTATGCAAATGACAATATGACAGATAAGGGGTGAATTTCCTAATACAGGAAGAGCCATTATTAATAACAACCAACTCATTTCCAGAAGACCTGAACAGTCAGCACATAGAAGAGAAAAATAGGAATGGCCAGTGAATATCAAAAGATGCTCAACTGAAAGGCGCATTAAAATGAAATATCAAGCCAAAGCAGTCAGTAATGAAGAAGAAAGAAAATCCAGCCCTGGCTGGTGTAGCTCAGTGGATTCAGCGTGCGGACTTGTAAACCAAGTGGTTGCTGGTTGATTCCCGGTCAGGGAACATACCTGGGTTGCAAGCCAGGTCCCCAGGTGGGGAAACATAATGGACAACCACACACTGATGTTTCTCTCCCTCTCTTTCTCTTTCCCTTCCCCTCTCTCTAAAGAATAAATAAAATCTTTAAAAAGAAAGAAAATCCTGAGGATTTAGACTAGCAAATATCAAGCTGTAATAAAATATGAGATTGTCACATAGACAAATATACCAATGGAACCAAACAGTCCAGAACCAGACTGACACATATGCTGTCACCTAATTTATGAAAAATTGACACAGCAATTCAATGGGGAAAGAAAAATCGAGTAAATTGTATTGGTTGATTAGGTATGCATATGGGGGGACAGTGTCACGCTTTATTTTACACCATACACAACAATCGTTTTTAGATGAATTATTGTTCTAAATGTGAAAAGCAGTTTTTTTAAGGAAAAAATAAATCAGCAAAGCTTTATTAAGTAGGCTACAAAAATGGGCTAAATAAAAAGATGATTTGATGAATGAACTATATTAAGATCAAGAACATCTATTCATCAAAAAATACCATTAAAATAGTGAAAAAGCCAAGCCACGGAGTGAGAGAAGATATTTGCAGGTCGTATATCTGACAAAGGACTCTTACTGCATCCAGAAATTAAATAAATAACCTTTTTGTTTTTTAAATAGGGAAAGAACTTGAATGGGCATTCAAAAAGAGGATATTGAAAGCTCTGTCAAAACTTTTGGAAAGGGGCTCAACCTCATTTTGTCTTCAGGGAAATTGCTGTCCTACTGTACATTCTTAAGAATGACTAAATGAAAAAGAAAAAAGTGTTGGTAAGGATGTGGAGCAATCAGAATTCTCAGTACACTGTTTGGTGGGAATAAAAATTGATACGCCATTTTGAAAAGCTAGTATTTACTAAAATTGTACATGTACATATTCTAACCCATTAATTCCACTTCAAGATACATACACTTAAGAAAGTTCATAGCAAGACTATCCATGATCACCAAAAAGTAGAAAATGTTTAATAAGTAAATTGTGGAATATTCATGTAGTGGATTGTGATACAATGAAAATGAATGAACTGCACCTGTTTGAAATTATGGGTGAATCTTAGAAGTGATATTGAGTGAAATAAACTAGTAATAGGAGTATATACCAGAGGCTCCAAAACTTTTTCCCTTCATAGCACTTGGTTCCTGGCACCCCTATGCCAAAAGAAATACCTAACAGTTCTATGTATTATGTAGTTAGATACAGACAACTTAGTAATACCTATGTCCTAACAACTTAAGAGCCATTAAAAATATGCAAAAAAATGTGTTTAATTACTTTAGAGAGAAAAAGAAACATCAATTTGTTTTTTATTTATTTATTCATTCACTGGTTGATTCCTGAATGTGCCCTGACCCACAACCCTGATGCATCAGAATGACAGTCCAACCAACTGAGCTACCCAACCAGTGCTTTTTTACTTCATCCTTAAATAATCATGATTACTAATGAAATGTGTGTTTATAGGGCACTGTACAACTTACCAAATATTGGAATCAGGACACCACCACCCTCATTTTCTGTTCCATATTGATATTTTTGCACATTAGTTTTTATCATAGTAACCACTGCAAATGCAGCTTCACAAAAATAAAACGTTGAAAGGAATATGGCAGTTAAGTAGTTGTGATGAAGCTGCCAATCACTAGTTGCCCATAGCTGCAGCCCATGAGCTCCAGGCAAGTGATGCATGATGAAGCATTTTTCTCTTGCCAGGCAGCATTGTGACTCATACAAGAGCTGGCAAGTGTGATGAGTCCTGAAGCATTTTTTTCTTGGTCAAAATGCAACAAGTACAGGGTTTGACAGGTTCTGAAGCCGACGACGAGTACTGAGGTGTGACTAAACATAATCTGAGATCACAATGCAGTCAACAGATGAAGGGCATTACATGAGTATACAATATAAGAACAAAGTAAAGGAACATCAACATTATACCCCAATTGTGAGTTTTTTCAGTTACATTTCAGATGAATTCTGAGATTAGAGAACAAGAATAAATGTAGCTTTTAAGTGAAGAGAGCATGTATATTAAAACAATATTGCTACTTTTATTTACATGAGGTAAAGGATATATTTATTTAGAGATAAAGGACACATTATTTTTTAAAAACTTTTATTGTGGGGAAAAAACAAACACAAAAGTATATAGTATAAAATAATGGACCAATGGGTTCATTGCTCGGCTTTAACAGTTAAAATTCTTGGCTAGTTTTGTTGCTGAATCTATTCTTCCATCAAGTTCCCCTTTTCTATAGTATTTGAAAGCAAATCTAGACATCGTATAATTTTATCTGTAAATATTTTAATAGCTGACATACTATTTTAACACCTAAGAAAAATTAATAGTTCCTTAATGTTATTAAAATATCCAGTCGTTCAAATTTTCAGTTGTTTCAAATGTCAAAAACGTATATACCTTTACAGTTTGCTTGTTTGGGTCAGGATCCAGATAAGCTCTAGGACTCGTCTGTTGGTTACTATATTTCTTAAATCTCTCTTGATCTCTAGGTCTCCTTTCTGTTTTCATATCTTCGTAATTTATTTGTTGAAGAAACAGGATGCTTTGCCCTGTATAATCTACTTTTGCTGTGGTCAAAATAAAAAACATTTTTATCATCCCTTCTAGCTTTTGTTTCTGTGGAGACTTCATGGGTTTCACTGGTTTCAGGTCAGTTTTTAATGTCAGTGTCTAGGTTTGGATTCTGTAAATTGTCTAGGTAGTATGAATTTGGACTGTATGTCTTAGGCTGGAAGTTTTGGGTTTTCATAGCTGACTTCGTGGTAAGGCTGTGGGTGATGTCTCAGGCTTTTTTAACTCCTGGCTTTAGGCAAATAGTTAGCTCCAAGTCCCTTTTCTTATAAGACTCTGCTGTCTGGTCTTGTTTTTATCTGGTTTTTGCACTCTAGCCCAAAACCATTTAGAGGTGTAAGCTATTCTGTATTTCTCCCCTCCAGCCATTTTTGAGTTTGTGTCTTCTAAACTTGGGAGTGCTATGGAGTTTCTGCTCTTGGTTTTAAACTTGGCTATTTATCCAAAAGTTATTTTGTGATATTTTATCCAGCATTTTCCTGCATTTGCAAAGAGACTGGAAGGTTTTCACATGTCTGTGATCTGCCATATTGCTAGAAGCTCTATTCCCATTCCTCTTCAAAATTCATTTGACAGTTTTCCTTGGAGTGGGTATCTTACTTGTTTTTCTGAGAACACTCTGCCTACCTCTATTGTATAATCTGTGAATATTGTTTTACTGCTCTGACAGGTTTTACATTTTTTTGAGATCAAAGAACAAGTCCCATTGATCTTGTACTACTGTGGTGACCACAGTCACTGCCATAACCCTGATACCTGGCATAGCGCTTTAAGCAAGTGTTCCTGATGGTTTATTAAGTTAATAAAAACAAATAATAAGTAGAATGGTCCAGCTATAATATTCTTGCCTTTGATGTGAAAAATGACAAAGATAAAATAGATTTCATAAGCTAAGAGTTTCATGTAATGCATATGCCCGTGTTACTTGGTAAAAGATTAGATGCTAAAATAGGAAACACTTATTTTTCTCTAAATTTAAGCAGCTATTATTTAGAATTTGTTCTGATTTTTCCATTTAGGTACTGGCACTTTATGTTCTTCATGACTTCAGGTTACTAAGTTTGCATTTAGATTTGTTTTCAGAGTTTATTGCATGAGCACTGTTCTATATGGAGTACTGCACAGATGGATGTAAGACTGTTTAGTAAATGTTTCTCACTAAGGTGCCTACAGTCTGCTTGGGGAGGCAGTGAGTAACTGTGCAATTGGGGTTTTTCTCTTACTGTCAAATTTGCTTTTTAAGATTTTATTTAGTTTTAGAGAGGGGAAGGGAGGGAGAAAGAGGGAGAAAAACATCAGTGTGTGGTTGCCTCTTGCATGTCCCCTACTGGGGCCCTGGCCTGCAACCCAGGCATGTGCTCTGACTGGGAATCGAGCCAGTGACCCCTTGGTTTGCAGGCCGGCACTCAGTCCACTGAGCCACACCAGCCAGGGATCTTAGTGTCAAATTTATCAGATGAATTTGGGCAGTTTCAGTAAATAATGATAAACTCCAGAGTAGAGACTGGCTTGAGTTTATTTTTTTTCTAAGTTTCTGAGTTACATCCAAAGTAGATTGCTACCAATTTGCATTATACATTCAGCAAATACTGAATGTATATTGAATACTAGGCACTGTGCTAGGTATTAGGAATAATATAGTGGTAACAATGGTCACCTCATAGAATGTAGACTGTAATGGAGTGACGTGTTTAACAAATTATTGTGTAAGTGAACGTGTGCATGCATGTCTTGGTGCTACCTACTGTGGAGGAAAAATCCACAGAAAGTATAACAGGGAACAGAATTTAGATTGGGGGATCAAATGACATGTTAGGTAAAACCATGAGGGTGAATAAGGAGTTAACCAAGTAAAGAATCATGGTACCAGTGCTTCATGTGGAGGCAGCACTTTATGTGTGCAAAAGTCCTGAGGTGAGATGAAGCTAAAAGAAAACTAATGTGTTAGGAATGTAAGGGATAGGCAGAAAGAATAGTAAAAGGTGAGATTTGAAAGATAGGCAAGAATCAGACAACTTGTAGAGACCTGTAGGCCACATTAAAGATTTTGGTGATCCAAAATGTTCATATTGAGAGTCCCATTGAAAGGTTTTAAAAGGAATGGCATGAAATAATTTACTTTTTTAAAAAGTTTTTTAATTTTTTAATTTGAGAGAGACATTGATTTGTTGTTCCCCTTAGTTAAGCATTCATTGTTTACTTCTCCTAAGTGCCCTGACTGGGTGGGGGAGGGTGGGGGAAGGATGGGGGGGCTTGAACTTGTAACTTTGGTTTATTGGGAGGACACACTAACCAACTGAGCTACTCAGCCAGTTCCCAATTTACTTTTTTAAAAAGATCATTCTGGCTACTGTGGACAGTTGAATACAGGTGGACAAGAGTGGTAATGGAAGAGTTCAGTTTTACCAAACTTTTGCAGTAATCCAGAGGAAAGATGAAGAGGAGAGTGGAGATGAAAGATTTGAGATATAAATCCTATACCATAGATGTATGGTCTATGGAATATCAATCCAGATTTTTTAAAAAACTTATATACGTATGATGGTAGATATATAACTTAGATACAAAAGTTTTCTGAAAACTTGTTTTATGTGTATCATGGTAATATTTTCTTGATAACAACCCATTTTTTTGCAAGATTTTTGCTTTTTAATGACTCAGAGGGGTAACAATTTCAAACATGAATAAACTACATGAGTTTCATAGATAGTGTATGGGACTTTGTAGTTATTCTTAGATCACAGGTGTGGACTCAATTTCTTTTATATCTTTCTAAACCTTTCTAAATTTTTGTTTTGGGGAGTTAGTCTAGATTATTTGTGTGCTAATTTGATAGTAAGACTAAGCTGTTCATTCACTCATAGCCTGTGGTGGTTTTAGTAATTTTGAGTTTGCAAGGAAAGCAACCATGCCAATTCAAAATCCCTTGTATTATGAAAGGTTTCATCCCCATCTTTATCTCCTAAAGAGTTCTCTGGGTTTGGGGATGTCTTGCATTGTCCTTGCAATAGTTGCCTTCAGAATTCTGTAAGATTTTTACTTTAGTCCCTGAAAGCCTGTGCATCTGAAACATCATCAGGAGATTGACCTCTTTATATAGTAAAGATATTAAGTGTGTTAGTAATAATTTACTTAGTTTTGTTGTGCTTTTAATTTTTGTTTATAGTGTTTTATTTTATGGACATTTTAGATTCTTATGCAATCACTTATCTCTTCGTGATTTTTGCCTGTGGTATAATGCTTAAAAAGGCAGTGTTACCAGGTAGCTTTTAACACTGATTTGTAGAATATTTAAAACTTTCATAAATCTGGAATTTATCTTTCTATACTTTATTAGGAAGCATCTTTGTTTCCTTATTTTTATGCATGCTTTGAACTAATTTTTCTTCAATAATTTTAAAATGATTCCTTTATTATATGTTAAGTTTTTACATATACTGAGGTCTGCTTTTGAGCGTTGCATTTTGTTCCATTAATCGGTCTCTCTTCATACCTGTATAATACAGGGTGGGGCAAAAATAGGTTTACAGTTGTTTGTATGGAAAATAATACAGTAATTAATTAATAAACTTTAATACAGTAATTAACAAGAATAAACTCTTTGTCTTGCATACTCACAACTGTAAACCTACTTTTGCCCCACATTGTATTGTTTTAATTGTATTTTTATTTTCTGTCTTCATACCTTTGGGAGGTAATTTACCTACTTCTTTATTTCCCTTAAGGTACCATATTTTTCTGACTATAAGACGCACTCTGCATGCAGGGTGGAGGGCAGTTTGGGAGGAGTAATGGCTGTTAATGCTGCTGTTGAGTTCTGTTGACATTTACATGGGTGAAATGTTATTTATGTCATTAAATATTTTACCACATTTTTTTTGCTTCATAATTTTCCCCCTATTTTCCTCTAAAACCTAGGTGTGTCTTGTCCAAAAATATGGTATATCAGTAGCTAATAGTAGTTGATAGAGTCCTTTAACAGCCTCATTATTCAATGAATTCAGAACATAGTATTAAACACTGTAATACTGGAACTAAAGAATTTTAAAAATCTAGTATGAGAATCATTGTGAAGAATCCTAGAGCCTCAGTTTTGTTTCTTCTATCTTTGCTCTATAAGATGTATTAATTGGGGGAGGGGGAGGGGTGGAAGTGGAAGATGGTGTAAGGGGATAAATGGTAATAGAAAAAATACAATAAGTAAGTTTTTTAAAAGATACATTAATCTAAGAAGGGATTAATCTTTAAATCTTCAATTATTTCTATAAAAATGTTAAAAATTACCCATCATATGTTATATTCAAGAGGCAGTTATGGTGTAGGTTATTAAGAACAAGGATGTAAGGACAAACTGCCTGGGGCCAGATTCTCTCTTTGCCGCTTCTTAATTGTGCTATTTTGAGGTTATTTTTTTAAGACTTTATTTTTAGAGAGAGGGAAAGGAAGGGAGAAAGAAGAGGAAGAGAAACATCAATTACTTGCCTCTTGTGTGCCCCCAAACCGGGGACCTGGCCTACAACTCAGGCATGTGCTCTGATCGGGAACCGGCAACCTTTGGGTTTGCAGGATGATGCCCGATCCGCTGAGCCACAGCAGGCAGAGCTTGAGCAGGTTATTTTAACTTTATATGCCTCAGTTTCCTCATCAGTATAAGGACAGAATGAGGTACCTATGAAAACCACTGGCACATAGGAGATTTTTGTAAGAATTAGATGCTGTTTTTATTCTGGAGCAGTATCCAAAAATATCATTTAAAAATATATATAAATTTGGGTTTTGGATAAATATGATAAGGATGATATGAAACAATTAAATCATTACTCTCTCCACAGAATTTAAATGTGAATCCATTTTTACTAGAAAAATTGAACAGCTGACTAAAAATGTTCGTATTTGTTAATAGGGTATATTTGCAATTATAACTAGGGTAGCAACTTTTCTAAATTTTTAGTTTAAAATCTCAATAAGATACACATTTTCAGTTACTAAAGAAATACTGTGAGTTGTAGAGCATATAAAATTTAATTTAATTGTCTTTGTTTGACTAGTGAGTGCAAGCAAAAAAGTTTCACAGTTTGTTTTCATTTTTTCTACATACAAAAGAAGTTCTAAGCCTTAGTTTGCTAATGATGAGTTATTTTGATAAACTGAGATTGTTTTGTACTATATAATGTTTGGAGAGAGAGAGAAAAAACTGCATTTGTTTTTCTGCCCCAAATCAGAAATTTACCACATTGTTAAATCCCTAAATTTAGGAATTTATCAGCTTTGTTTTCCCTGAGTTATGCTCTGTTGGTTAATAGTCAAAGTAAAATGTGACAGTGGTTAATGGTAGTGAATTTTACTGTATACATTCCCAGAAGCTCTTTTTTTATAGCAGAAAACATAATCATCTCCAAAAATAGCAGATATTTCCTTATGAGGGTATATTGTTAATTAAATGTCCGACCATTATGTGAAGATAACATTTCTGCTTCCTCTTCCTAAGGTTGTTGCTTCTCCCCTCCAGCAGTCATTATGGATTTTCCATAACAGTCGTGATTGATCTGCATTAATATGTATACCTAATTTGACTTGGCTACCACTGTTACTAGTGACTTACATCCGGGAGTTTCCTAACTGAGTTTGTAGTGTGTTTTCCCTGAGCAAAGTTGACTGGCTAGATTGGGAAATGAACTCTAATCCTGTCCTTTTTCTGAAACCTATGTCCTCATCAGCTAAGCTAAGTGTTAAGTGCCTGTACTGTAAAGTAAATTAATAAAACCAAATTCCTGCCTCCTAAGACTGTATTTATACAGCATATATTAATTCAAAACCATTTGATGAAGTGGAGTTAGGGAAAAGAGGCAGTAGGATTTGTCTCCTTTTAACCATATACGTGTATTATATGTGATAAACACTTAACACATTCATTAAAATATTTTACATAGAGGTTCTAAAAATTTAGAAAAGTAAATAAGTGATTGTAATAATAATTAAAAATCCTGCTGTCCTGGATTACTTTAGACATGACCTACTGTCAGCCTACTTATGAAGTGTCATGCTCAGAACTGAACTGAGATTCTCATGGTGGTCTGAAGAGTCTAGTGGGGCACATTGATCGCTTCTGGCTTCTGGGCATTATCTTTGCTATCAGTTTGATGATTCTACATTGATTATCCAGTTTAGTTTAAAGAAAAAAGTTAATTTTTAAAGTTTCTTCAGTATGACTTTTTAATGTTTATTTAATAAATACATAAGTATATAATACTCTGTATTACCATGTTCCAGATACTGTTTTACATTTACTAATTTTTTTCAATTTATTTTTCTTTATTTATTTTTAATTTTTGTTCAAGTGCAATTGTTTCCATTTTCACCCCACCATACCCCCGCAGCCCCACCCATCCCTGCCTCCCACCCTGGAACCTACCACCTTTGGCTTTGTCCAGGTGTCTTTCATACATCTTCCTTGATGCCCCCCCCAATCATCCCCTGTTATCCCTCTCCCCCATCCTCTCTGGTTATTGTCACTTTGTTCTTTATTTCAGTGTCTCTGGTTGTATTTTGTTTGCTTGTTTTGTTGATTAGGTTCCACTTATAGGTGAGATCATATGCTATTTCTCTTTCACTGCCTGGCTTGTTTCACTTAGCATAATGCTTTCCAGTTCTATCCATGCTATCCTGAAGGGTAGGAGCTCCTTTCTTTCTGCTGCATAGTATTCTGTTGTGTAAATGTACCACAGTGTTTTGATCCACTCGTAGTTTTATTTTTCAATTACAGTTGACATTCAATGTTATGTTAGTTTTAGGTGTATAGCATAATGGTTAGACAGTCATAATTAACAAAGTGATCCTCCCAATAATTCATGTACACACCTGGCACCATACTTACTTATAGTTATTACAATATTATTGACTGTTCCCTATGATTATTTTGCAGCTACCAATTTGTACTTCTTAATCCCTTCACCTTCTTCACCCAGACCCCCAACCCTTTTCCCCTGTGGCAACCATCAGTTCTCTGCATCTATGAATCTGTTTCTGTTTTGTTTGTTCATTTATTTTGTTTTTTAAATACCACATATAAGTAAAATCGTGTGGTATACAAATACTAATTTCTATCATACACAACTATTAAAATGCTTTTATATGGCCCTGGCTGGTGTGGCTCAGTGGATTGAGTGCCAGCCTGTGCAACAGAGAGTCACTGGTTCCATTCCCAATTAGGGTTCATGCCTGGGTTGCTGGCTAGGTCCCCAGTAGGTGGTGCAAGAGAGGCAACCACACATTGATGTTTCTATCCCTCTCTTCCCCCTCTCTAAAAATAAATAAAATTTAAAAATATAATAAGTGCTTTTATACAAATTATAGAAATTTGTTAATTTAATGTTACATTTCTCTTAGCACAAACATCTTTCCTGATATTACTATGTAATCATACCAACTTTGATTGTTATTCATTAAATTTATCTAATATTAGGTTCATCAAATTATATTCATAAAGTGAAATTAAAATAGAAATTTAAAAATTATCTTCTTTTGGTTTTTTATTTCAGCTTTATCAACAAGGACGCTTATGTCAACTGGGCAGTGAATTTTGTGAATTGGAAGTTTTTGCTAAAGTATTGAGAGCTCTGGATAAAAGGTAAATTAATTCATTAGAAATTGTGGTAAATTATACATAACCTAAATTTTACCATTATGACTATTTCCAAGCGTAAAATTCAGTGGTATTAAGTATATGCACATTGTTGTGAAGCCATTAATGCCACCATTGCTTTCTGTGTTCAAGAAAGGGAGACTGAATTCGTCTTCCCTATTGTGGCTGTTGTCATGCAGTTGGAGCCATGTGGAGGTGGAGGTGACATGGCTTTTGATTGTACTTGTTGTCCTCTTTAGTGTTCTTCCAAAACTTGCTTTAAATGCCATTTTCCCCCTAACCCACATTCTAGGAAAATAATAACAGTTTTACTAAACACTACTAATCTTTAATATTAATATTATGAAGTTGTTTCACTTGTTCAACATATTAAATAAATACTTAATATGCCTAGTATATATCAGGTATTGTTCTAGATTCTAGGGTTACAGCAGTGAGAAAGATCTATGACATCTTTTCCTCATGGATTTTGTATTTTAGAGAGGGATAGACTAAAACAGGTAAAAATTAACAATTCAATTCTCAGAGATACCTTTGAAATGTGGCCTGTGTACTAATAAGCCTATAGAGAAACTTCTTGGTTAGCTGATTAGTTAAGAAGTAGATGAGAACTTCATTTTGGTAAAAGAAGGCCTTGGAAAAATTTTAAAAAGCATTCTCAAAAAAAAAAAAAAAAAAAAGGTTAGCTTTGTGGGATTTGAATTTTTCTATGCAGTTCTAAATATGGCCATTATAAAGATTTAGTGGAATACCTCTCTTTCAAGTCCCATGTTATCTTTCACCAAGTCCAAATCCTTTAAGTGCTTAATATACTATTTGTGAAACTAAAATCATGTAGTTTGACCTTTTTCCCCTTTATGCAAAGCAGCAACTCCATTATTTGATACTTTGTTTTAAAATTTTTTTAATTGAGATACGGTTTACATACCATAAAATGAACCATTTGAAATTGTCCTATTCATTGGCTTTCAATGTACACAGAAGGTTTTATAGTCATTACCACTATCTCATTCTAGAACATTTTTATTACCCCAAAAGAAATCCTGTTGGGCCCTGGCTGGTGTGGCTCAGTGGATTGCGTGCTGGCCTGCGAACCAAAGTGTCACTGGTTTAGTTACCAATCAGGGCACACTCCTGGGTTGCTGGCCAGGTCCCCAGTAGCGGGTATGTAAGAGGCAACCACATATTGATGTTTCTCTCCCTCTCTTTCTCTCTCTTTCTTTCTTTCTTTCTTTCTTTCTTTCTTTCTTTCTTTCTTTCTTTCTTTCTTTCTTTCTTCCCCTTTCTCTAAAAATAAATAAATAGATCTTTAAAAAAGAAAAGAAAGAAATCCTGTTGTACCCATTAACAGTCACTCCCTGTTTCCTTTTACCCCTAGTCTCTTGCCTACCGTTAATCTACTTTCTGTCTTTTAATTACCTATTCTATACATTTCATATAAATGTAGTCATAAAATATATAATTTTTTTGTGACTGGCTTCTTTTTGCTTCCTATAATCTTTTCAAGGTTCATTCATGCTGTTGCTTACATCGGTACTTTTCTTCTTTTCTATGCCTGAATAATTTTCCATTTTATGGATATACGGTTTTGTGTATCTAGTCATCTGCTGATGAACATTTCAGTTGTTTCCCTCTTTTGGCAGTTACGAATAATGCTTTCTGAAGTGTTCATGGACAAGAGTTTATGCAGACATACACTTTCAGCTTTCCTGTATATAAAACTAGTGTATAAACATGGTAGTCCTATGTTTAACTTTTTGAGTAGCCTCTAAACTGTTTTCCATGGAGGCTGCGGAATTTTATAGTGGAAGTGAGATTTTATATTTCTACCACCAATGTATGAGGGTTCCAGTTTTTCCATATCCTTGCCATTACTTAAAAAAAATAATTACTATAGCCATCCTAGCAGATGTGATAAAGTATCTCACTATGATTTTGATTTGCTTTTCTGTAATGACTAATGATGTTGAACATTTTCTCTTGTGCTTGTTAGCCATTATTATATTTTGGAGAACTATTCAAATCCATTTCACATTTTTTAAAAAATTAAATTTATTACGGTGACATTGGTTAATAAAATTATATAGGTTTCAAATATACAGTTCTGTGATACATCTTTGCATTGCGTGTTTATCACCCAAAATCAAATCTTCTTTTGTCACCATGTATCTGACCCCCTTTATCCTTTGCAAGCTCCCCATTCTTCTTTTCCTTTGGTAACAACCATACTGTTATCTGTGTCTATGACTTTCTATTTGTTTTTCATGTTTGTTCATTTGTTGCTTCCAGTTCCATGTCCTACATATGAGTGAAATCATATGGTTCTTGACTTTTTCTGTTTGACTTATTTCACTTAGCATGATACTCTCAAGATTCATCCATGTTGCAAATAGCAGTATTTCATCTTCTCTTATCCTTGCCCATTTTTAAATTGGGTTATTATTATAAGACAATTTGGCTTTTAAAACTGATGTTAAAAGTTAGCTTTATTCTTTGTTGCCACAAATTTACACATACAGGATCACTGAGTGATCCACTGAGTAAGGATACTAGGCTAAATTGTGAATTATGTTGGCTTCATAATTCATAAGGCAGGAAGCTTTTAGTCTTATTCTGTCTTGGAAAATAATAGTACTGTTCTTTTTAAAAAGCAAGCTAGCACTTTCTAAAAGAACAAAACATATTACCTCTATAAAATAACCTTTTCCTTCTTCTTCAGACATTTGCTTCATCATTGTTTCCAGGCTTTGATGGATCATGGTGTGAAAGTTGCTTCAGTCTTGGCCTATTCATTCAGTAGAAGGTGTTCTTATATTGCAGAATCAGATGCTGCAGTAAAGGAAAAAGCCATTCAAGTTGGCTTTGTTTTAGGTAAGTAATGGTACAATAGAGGAGTGTTTTGTCCTGTGACATGATTCAGAATTAAACCTTCTAACAATCTAGGATTTTCCCAGGACAGTCCCACAGTCTACTTAAGGAGGTTGTGAGAAAAATGTCAGAAAAACTTAAGTGTGATTTATTGAACATTAACTTTTGTGGCATTTAAGTGCTATCTTTCTAAATCCTTATAACATTTCAGTCATGTGTTGATATTAAGATTATTTGAAAAATGAGGGTAACTGGCTCAAGTCACATAGCTAGTAGTGAAGCTAAGTTTAGAATCTTGTATCTATATGAATTCAACCCATGTATCTTTTTACCATGTCGTGCTGCCGCCAGCCTCTTTCACCAGCTTTCTATATATACTATCACGTGGGACTTAATTCTTTTGGGGGCCTCAGTTTTTCCATCTCTGAAATGAGAGTAATTCTGAAATTATTCATGAATGTTGAGAGAATACTGACAACATAAATGGAAAAGGATTTTGAGGTTTTATATGCTACCTGTATAGAATAATACCATTTAATGTTTGGATAACATTTTATATGCTTTTTAGGAAATCTCTATAAATAAATGTTTCAGACAATTTATTAAAGTTGTTGCTTCCTTTTTTACTTTTTAAACATTTTTATTTTGAAATGATTGTAGGTTTAACATACGTTATCAAAATCAGGAAGCTGACACTAATACTGTTAACTAGACCTTACTGTTAAATAGACTTTATTTCATTTTTACTGTTTTTCCTACCATACACATGTGTGTGCACATGTATTTCTCTACAGTTACTTGAAGGTGAAGATTCATATAACTGTCATTAACATTAAAATATAGGGCTGTTCCATCACCAAGACTACCTTTCATTTTTAACTTCTCACATTAATGTTTGTGTGTGTGTGTGCGCGCGCGCACGTGTGTTCTCTCTCTCTCTCTCTCTCTCTCTCTCACACACACACACACACACACACACACACACACACACACACACGTGCGCATATACTTTCTTTGCCAGCAAGTTTTCATGGTCATTTCCTCTAGTCTTAAGAAATTCTTTGTAGTGGTCATGGACAGTTTGCTGGAAGAACTTCAGGACATTTTTTTCTGAAAAGAACCCTCAGCATTTATCCTTCAATAGTCCCATGTAATTTAAATTGCAACAAAGAATTATGGAATTAATAACCAAAGAATGTCTCTACCAGGAGAGTGTTTGTGATCTTGGTGAATGTTAGGCTGACATTCCTTTAGTCTCAGATGGTCATGTAAAAATCTGTGGGAGAAATTTAGTATAAAGGAATGTGAAAGTGAGCATTAAGGTGTTCATTAAGGTCCTCTGTTACTTCTACAAACACATCAGGCCATTGCAATGAGCCAGGTTGAAGAAATATCTTGGAGAAGAACCAAGTCCTAGAAAAGTCAGTTATATTATAAGTCTTAAGTTAAAATTGCCAAAATAGTGCAAAAACATCATATCAGAAATAGACAGTGATGGAGATAATTTTTTAAATAACAGCCTTATTGAGATATAATTCACACACCATGCCTTTCACCTGTTTAAAGTATCCAATTCAAAGATTTTTAATATATTCGCAGAGTTGTGAAAACATTACCACAGTTTTAGAACATTGTCGTCATCCCAAAAAAACCTGTACCCATTTGCAGTCATTCTTCATTTCCTTCCAACACCTCTAGCCCTGTCTCTTTAGATTTACCTGTTCTAGAGGTATCTATAGATTTACCTCTAGATTTTATTTATATAATAAACGGACTCACAAAATATTTGTTCATGATTTTTGTGACTGGCTGGTTTCATCTAGCACATTTTCAAGGTCCATCCATGTTCTGTGGAGAGAATTTAATGTAAAGAATTTTAAAACAGGTATTAGAAAACTGAAAAAGACAAAATGGGAACACCTGGGTATTATGGACACAACTGCAGGAATTAACTACCATACCTAGGACTTAGGAAACTAAGGGATGGTGTTGGAATTAAAGTTTAGAAGCTGGATGAGAAGCCCCACAGAGCCGGGATACTGCTAGGCCACAGGTGCCCATGGGTCTAGAACTTAGACCTCTAGGAGGACCCCTAGCTGGCTGGTATCTCTGATCTGAGGGCTATGAATATAGTTCTGCAAGTATTAGAAAACTGCAGCTGAAATTGGCTTACTGAAATGAATTGCCAGTGCCAGAGTAAAGAGCATTACCCTGGGGGCTTTGCTGTCAGCAAGAGCCTTTCTGACAGAAACTGGAAGCAAACGGGAAGGAGTGTCTTGTTCCTCCCCCCTCAGTCTAGTGCCTCTTTTGGCAGAGACTACAAGGGAGTAGCTGGCAAAGGAGAAATATGTTTGTAGAGTCCTAGCTCCCCAGTGTTACAAAACAGAGTCTAAAAGGGTTGATTCAAAGCTGAGAGACAGTAGCCTGATAACCAGCACAACACATAATACGTTAGGATGGTGATAGAAGGCTGCTTAGTATGAATATGTATAATAACCATATTATTAATTTATTTTGGTAAGGGCCCTAAAATGTTCTAAAGCATACTTCCCTGCAATTAAAACGATATTTGGTTGGCCCTGGCTGGTGTGGCTCAGTGGATTGAGCACTGGCCTGTGAACCAAAAGGTCACTGGTTTCCTTCCCTGTAAAGGCACATGTCTGGGTTGCAGACCAGGTCCCCAATTGGGGGTGTGTGAGAGGCAACCGATCGATGTTTCTCTCCCTCTCTCTCTCCCTCCCTTCCCCTCTCTCTGAAAATAAATAAAATCTTTTTAAAAAATGATATTTGTTTGATTACATGTAGCTTTAATTAAACTTAAAAACATGGATATAAGCAAAATACAATATTCTCGACTCACACTGTTGACACTTAAGACTATTGACACTTTAAAATATAATAAAATTAAAAAATAAAAATATATGGGGGCTAAAAAATGGACAATATCCTACGTCAGTGATGGCCAGTGCTAGTGGAGGATAGTAATTAATTACTTGCTAAAAAAATGAGTTGAGCAAGTATCACCATCTCTTGTGTTTCTCAGTGGTGTGCTTACTCCTATACTAAGAAGATTAAGTTTAATTCAGATTCTTTTATCTCCTTTGGGATGGGTATGGAGAGATTGAAAAGTTATATTTAGCCTACAAAGTGAAAATATCAGAATTATTGGAATATAATAGCTAATTAACTGAAAAATGTCAACTCTTTAGGCTGTGGAGTATTCTTAAAGGGATAATATTCTTGACTAGAGGTCTCAATTTTGATCTATTTCCTTTAGTTTGAAAAAAATATTTTTTTAATTTCACAGTTTGTATTTTTGTTTTGGGCTAAACATAGGACTTTAATATTATGGGGTTTTCCATTTTATTTTTTTAATATTTTATTTATTTATTTTTAGACAGAGGGGAAGAGTGGGGGAAAGAGAGAGGGAGAGAAACATCAATGTGTGGTTGCCTCTCACACATCCCCTACTAGGGACCTGGCCTGCAACCCAGGCATGTGCCCTGACTGGGAATCGAACCAGCAACCCTTTGGTTCGCAGGCTGGTGCTCAATCCACTGAGCCATGCCAGCCAGGGCAGGTTTTCCATTTTAGATAATATTTATTATAAACATGTCATTTCAGCTTTCAAATGATTTATTAAATTATCTAAAGTTACTGGTTTTTGTTGTCTTTTAGGTGGCTTTCTTTCTGATGCAGGCTGGTACAGCGATGCTGAGAAAGTTTTTCTGTCCTGCCTTCAGTTGTGTACTTTGCATGATGAGATGCTTCATTGGTTTCGTGCAGTAGAGTGTTGTGTGAGGTAAGTTGGAACAGATCTTACCATTACATGCTATAATGGTAAATGGCTTTTATGGTTTTAACTCTTTTAAGCATAGGTCAACATTTGAATCAACCTCTAGGTGATGTTTATATATCAGAGTTTCACTATTCTGGCCTCCTGTCTCTCATTCCCAAAATAGAGTTAGCTTAGATTTGAGTATTATGAACCAGACTGTATATTTATAGTTTTGCTTTGTCAGAGAACTTGCTTGTTCATTCAACAGATATTTCTTAATGCCTAGTACATATATACCAGGAATTGTGGTAGACATTGGATGCTAGGAGAAGAAATACACTTTATTCTTGGGTGTTGTTATTTTTCTAACCCCTGTTATATACATTTCTAGAATCATGTATAACAATATTAGTATTTTACTTACAAATATTTTCTTCAAAAATATATTTAACAGAACTACTTAAAGGAAAGGCAAGCAAATATAGAAGTACAATAACTTTGCTCTTACTGTCCTTACTTTTTCTGAACATGTAACACTTAGTTTTAGCTATTTTCATATAGGTTTTCTCTCTGTTCCTCAATTTCATTTGACTTTTTCCTTTCTTAAAGATTTTACTTATTTAATTTTAGACTGGGAAAGAGAGGGAGAGAAACATCAATATGTGGTCGCCTCTCACGCAACCCTTAACTGGGGACCCAGCCCCAACCCAGGCATGTGCCCCAACTGGGAATCAAACTGGTGACCCTTTGGTTCGCAGGCTGGCACTCAATCCACTGAGCCATATCAGCAAGGCTGATTTGACTTTTCTTAAAATGAATTTTTTAAAAGATACAACTAAAGGGTAATCAAAATAAAATTTAAAAAATTCATAGAAATTTTCCTTCCTAAGTTACCTAAAGTCTGGTCAACTTACTGAATATTTTGTATTCATCCATTTTTATTGAATATCAAATAATATTTTATTGACGTCTTAGAGATGAGGTATCTTAGAGTTTGTTGGTCTACCCTAACATGTATCTCCCCACTAGAATGAAGCTTTTTATGGTTATGGATTCTTTCTCTCCTGTTTACCACTACATCCCTTGCCCCTGGAAAAATGATTAGTATGTAACTGATGCTCCCTCAGAACCTGGCTGTGAGAGTCTCAAAACTTTATTATCTGAGCTACCATATTTTTTCTTTTAAAAACAATTTTTTATTGTACTTTTTCTCTTACCATTTATATATTTTTACTTACTGCAATCTTTTACTGGATTTCAGTTCTATTTTCCTGCGTTTGGTTTTTATTGTGATAGGAGTCATTGCAAACTTTGGTCATAAGATCAGCAGTTTGACAGTCGAGATGACATTGCCCCTCTATTATGTATGAGTGCACTTGAGCATGAAATTTTTCTGTATATTAGGACATACATTTTTTCTATTTTTACGCTTCTGCTTAAAAATATAAATTTAATAATGCATTATTCAAGAGTAGCCTGATAAGTTTTAAATTGGAATTTGGTATTATGAATGAAATATGCTCCATTCAGAATTTTTTATCGGGCCTTAGTATATTATTTTGTTTGAGTGTTGTAGTCTTTTTTAAAAGTAGATAACTGTATGGTGAGTTGGGAGAATGCACACATGGTATGACATTTAATACTTTATTGAATAGTTCTTGTTCATTTTAAGTGACTTTTTTCTGACAGTACAGAGGATTGATAGAGATTAAAGATTGTTAAAATTGTTTCTTTTTCTTAATATATAATCTTTATTATGTTTTTTCCATGACCATTTAGTCCCCTTATGCCCCCCTGGCCCCAGCAGTCACCACCGTGTTGTCCATGTCTATGAGTCCTTTTAGAATGCTTTTTAATCCTGGGTCATTGATCTATTAATATAAGTATCTGGGTTTTTAATACTCCTAAAGAATGCTTTCTAACCTCTCTCTACTTGGGTGTTTTTTATTTTCTTCACTGTCTTCCAAATTTTTTATAATAAGTTTACATTACTTTTGGATTTAGAACACTGAGTTAAGTGTTAGATGTAGCTAGATGTAGGTAGGCTCAGTGCATGAAGTAGACAGAATACTTAGAGAAGGTAAGATATCAGAGTTGGATGAGATTAATCATGGATAGCTTTCTGGAAAGAGCATATACTTCATGTGCATTGTAGTCGATCCCAGTTTGGCCCAGACAGCTGTTTTCCAGTGCTGCCTTATTTCTTATATCTAGTTATCTTAACTCATCTGTGTGCTGCCTAATCTGTAAGAGGTTATCAGGTCAACCATGCTGGAAATATCAGGAATAGAGGAATGTAATTTGTGCTTTTGTAGGTTACTTCATGTGCGAAATGGAAACTGCAAATATCATTTGGGTGAGGAAACATTTAAGTTAGCTCAGACATATATGGACAAACTCTCAAAACATGGCCAGCAAGCAAACAAAGCGGCGCTCTATGGAGAATTGTGTGCACTCCTGTTTGCAAAAAGTCATTATGATGAGGTGAGTATTTTGAAGTGCATTTCATTGTGACCAGTAAGTATTCATAAAACACAGGATAAATCATAACCCTCCTACTTGTCTTAATAGAGCTCCTTTTCACTTGTTAGGTTTACTTAAAGCAGTACACATTTGAATTGAATATTTAAAATCAGATAAAGATGTATTCTGTGACATGGATTTTAAACTATACACTTAAGATTAGCTCCTGTTTGGTTTTTGTTTTTTCTTGATGGACATGGTCTGCTAAATAAACCTTTGGTAGATACTTGTTATTGGATAGGTAGACCTGGATGAACTCTCATAATTTGAAAGCATTCATTTCAAGGGGAAGCTAGATTTTATTTATACTTTATTATATTGTTTTGCTCCTTCTTCTTCCTTATGGGAAAGATAGCTTCACTCCTGGCTTAATACTGCTAAATTAATGCTTCATGAATGAATACATAGTTGAGAAATGACTTATGTGTTTACTTGGTTGCTTTATTTGTGGAAGAATATCATAATTATTTCATGCTGTCAGCTAGCTGTCATTTAGCTTTCATATTTTAAAATTATTCCTATCTTGACTTTTGCCCCATTAATTTAAATATATAGTCCATATTTAAAGGAAAATTTCAATTAGAAGTGAAACTAGACAATTCTAAAATAATTATAAAGTAATATTATGCAACTCCGATGCTCATCTTGCTTTTAATCTCTATATGAGAAGACACTGAACCCATCTATAAAAATTTAAAATCCTTATTAGCATGCCTGCAGTTTTTCAGGTGGTTTATGTATGTTCTTCTAATTATTTTTTATGCTGAATTCCTGTAACTGCTGAGTCGGTCTTGTTGATGGATTGTTTTGCTGCCCCTTGTGTACAGTGTCTGTTCCATAGCTTACCAACCCAGGTATAGAACTTACACCCTTTCTGTGATTTTCATACACCAAAAACAAAGAACTCCATTCACAGAAGGCCTTTGTGTGAATAGCCTAATTTACTAGAAATGAGAATGAGGAACAATGGTTTGAGTAATAGAAATACCTATCTTAAAAGCTCTTCAGGTATCCCACTGTCTTTGTATGTCTTACATAGGAACTCAGCCATCTCTCGTCGTGCTTCTTGCATGTCTTTCCATCCTTATTTTTCATACTGCCCTTTAGAACTCTGCGCTCTTTCTGTTAGAGTGATTCAAATCTTGCCCTTCTTTACTCCTATACTCAGCCCCAGGCCTGTCTTAATATAGTAGCCAGACCCACCAGTGTGTTCAGTGGGACAGAGTGACTTTTATTTAGCAGTTTCCACTTTCTTTATTAGGCAGTTACTATTTAATTGACAGTTACTTTCTTTCAACATTTGCATTGGGGTTTACACTGTGCTGTATTCATGGTGTTTGCAACTCTTAGCATGTTCATGAGGAATGTTTACAGTTGTTTCTTGGATAATTTTGATAGTTCATTCTTTTAAAGATAAATAAATTGTCAGTTATATTCATAGAAAAGTACACAAATCTTGAAGATATAATTTGATGAAGTATCAGCATATTCTGATGTTAGTTAGGGGAGGTTAGGGTAAGCTGGGCTTTGCTGAGGTCCTATCAACCCCAGAATGGTGGTGGTTTGAAACAGTGAAAGTTTATGCTCATGCTACCGCCTGTCTTGGGGATCTCTGTGGCTCTGCTTAACATTACATCTGCACTTTGCTCAAAACCCCATGTGGTAAAGCAGTTTCTATCTGGAACATTAGAGCTGGTTCTTCTAGAACCAGCCTTGTAGCAGAGGAAAAAAAAAAAAAAAATCATCGTAGGGATGTACTGCTGGCTCTTACAAATTTCTCCCCGAAATGGCACATTTCACTTCTGCTCATATTTTAATTGGCCAAAGGGAGTCACATGACCACTTTTTAATGTGGAAGGGAAGTATTGAATATCCTTCCCCAATGAGGGGCAATAAATATTTTAAATCAGTCTTAGAGTCTACCACACTTATAAAGTTTCCTTCATTATTCTGGAACAGAGTCAGCTTATACACTATCTTATAAACAAACCAGTTTTGTGGGCTTTTTGGCCTAAGTTACATATATTATCAAAATTGCTTCTGAATGGATGGAATTGCTTCTTTCTTCAGAGGAGAAGAAAGCTTGCAGAGGAAAACAAATGTTTCCTATCTAATGCTTTATAATTTATCTTCCCCCCATTCCTTGCAATATCTTCATAATATTTTTTGTTTCTTTGAAACTTTCTTACTATCTGAAGTAATTTATTTTACTTTTTTTCCCCTTTCTCTTACTAAGTACTAGGAGGGAAGGATCATTTTATATGTTTGGTTCTCCACTAGATACCTAGATGCTAACACACTGCCTGGCACTTAACCTCTCTGCACCTCAGTTTTCCCTAGTAATATTATATATTTCACAGGGCTGTTGTGTTCGTTAAATGTGTCAATGCACATGAAGTGCTTGAAACAGTAGCTGGCACAAAGGAATCACTCAATTAAACAGGCAATTGAGATGTAGAATAGTAAGGATTACAGTAGGGGAAGGAAAGCACAGGAAACCTAGTCTAAGACTGCAACCTGAGAGGCAAGGTTGATGAGTTACGAGGTTGGAGGAAGGAGGAATGTATTCTAATGCAGAGGGAATAGTGTGTGGAAAGGCTCTGAGCAAGAGAGAGGAGATCATGGCTCTGATTTCCTGAATATGTGTCACATAGCCAAAGAAAAATGTAACCTACTTTCAAGTGAACTTAGCCCTAGAAAATTTTCAGTGTAAATTTTTTGTGTGTGTTTTTATTCAAGTACTTGAAAGCTTGCGGGAAAAATTTACAATTATTTCATTAGACATTATCATTTTGATTTATCACAGTTTTTGCTCTTCTGTATATGTATGTATTTTTAGGCATATAAATGGTGCATTGAGGCTATGAAAGAAATCACAGCAGGCTTACCAGTCAAAGTTGTGGTGGATGTTTTAAGACAAGCTTCTAAGGTGAGTATAATTTTAAAATCATCAAATTAATTATAGTATTTAGCAAGCTTTAAATTTCTTTTAATTAACCTGTTATTTAACAAGTTAGTTATTGCATACTCCATGGACTTGAAAGACGGTTTTCTAAGTCTCTGTTTTCAGTTTTAAAAACCAGATTTCTGAAACTGTCACACATACAGACTTTAGCTAATTTTATTATACCCAGAAAACCCTTGAAAATTTTTGTTATCATAATTCAGCTCTCTGAAGTACAAATGAAAATAGTATTGTGATGCTATCCTGCCTGAATTTGTTTTTGTTTTCCTTAAACTTTTACAACAACCTGAATTCCTTATGCCATAGTCGCGTGGGCTTTGGTTGCTTTTCTCCTAAAAGATAGCCTCGTATTAAATCTTTTAGTCATAATACTGCATTCTCACAGGATGACAGCTTTCTGGTATAACAGTATTGACCTGGTAGGTAATACTTATTTGATTTTCCTGTAGTTTCTCTTTATTCTGTAAATAAATGCATTAAATCTTTGAGGCCAGTTAGTAATATTTAAAAATTGCTGCTGCGGCACACTGAGGCTTTAAAAGCATTGATGTATGTTTCACATATACTCTTTATACCCAGAGGGTTTTCAGTTTTGAATATTTCATTTTGGTTAGTTTTACTTACTGAAACTTCAGTTAGAAGGAAGATTCTAAAATTATAGATTTAGAAGAACCTAAGATTTCTGTGAAATTTACTTAAGTCATTTCAGAGTGAATAAATAGTATATTCAGGTGATCAGATCTAGAAGAAGAATATTAATGTTTTGGCTTCCGGCCAAGATGGAGGCATAGGCAGACGCACTGTGCCTCTTCTCACAACCAAATTAAGGACAACAAAGATTTAGAAACAAGAAAACAACCAGATCTCAGAAAATCAAACTGTTTGGAAGTCCAACAACGATTCATCCAGACCGGTAAGAGGGGCGGAGTCGCGGCAGGAAAAAGCGGAGGTGCGGACCGGGCAC
>PVKU01011129.1:0-46010 GCA_004027475.1 Anoura caudifer | reverse complement strand
GTAGCATAGATGGTAGGTAGAAAATAGACAGGGGGAGGGCAAGAATAGTGTGGGAAATGTAGAAGCTAAAGAACTTATGACACATGGGCATGAACTAAAGGGGGGAATGTGGGTGGGAGGGGGTGTGCAGGGTGGAGGGTAATGAAGGGGGAAAATGGGACAACTGTAATAGCATAATCAATAAAATATAATTAAAAAAATAGAAGAAATGCCATATACAAAGGTCAAAAAAAGGTTTATTACTGTAAACTTAGCTGAATCTAAATTTTGATATTCTATGAGTTTCCAGTTTTATTTAGCTCTTAAAAGGTTAGTCTTGTCATCCTATTTAATACATACATGTAAATATCAATATAGAGATATATCTCAATATATATATAGGTGTTTGTATATATATACCTACACAACACAAAAATAGACATATGCATTTTGTTCTAAAGAATCTAACTTATTCTACAGCAAATTGGAATAGAAAACATGTTTGCTCATAACTTCCAGTCAAGATGATGACATAGGTAAATACAGCTCACATCCTCACACCACACATCAAAATTACATCTAAAATATAGAACAACCATCACTTAGAACTGTTAAAAATTGAATGGAATGGAAGTCTGATAACTATGAAGTTAAAGAAACTACATCTACTCAGACTTGTAGGAGGGGCAGAGATGCAGAAAGGGTTGGTCCCACATCCCTGTGTTGTGAGTAAAAATACCAGAGGAATAAGTCAGAAGCAAGGAGTCCTAGCCCACATCAGGCCCCCCATCCCAGGGTTCTAGTGCCAGGAAGATAAGTCCCTATAACTCCTGTCTGTAAAAACCAGCAGGGATTGAATCAGTGCAAGAAAATTCTGGAGTCCCAAGCAATTCCTCTTAAAGAACACACACACAAACTCACACTCTTTGAGCTCCAGCACTGGGGAAGCAGCTTGAAAAGCACCAGTGACATGCAGAGAGAAATTAAAGTGTCTGGCATCAAGGTGAGAGCTAGGGGACAGAAAGGTGGGTATAGGCTATTGCCCCTTTTCTGAGCCCTCCTGCCACAGACCCACAGAGCCAGTTGACAGGTGCCATACCTGAGACTCCATTAACCTGGCTAACATTTTTTCCCACACCATGAAAATCCCCTGAGACTCCATCTCACCTAACTTATGGGCACACCTAAACTTCTTTTCCACATGAATGACTGGGCTTGGCTCCTGCTACACAACTTACTAAATCCTCTCCAACAAGCAATAGCCAGCCTCAGTGAACCCCACAGCCCTGTGCCTCTTGCTAAGTGACTGCAGGCCTGGCCCTAGTAGCAACCAGCCTAAATTCACAGGTTGGCTTTACCTGGGAATTTCCATGCCCAGGACAAGTAGCAGTGATCTCAGATTGCTATATAGCTCAGGCAGTGTGGCCCAGGGTAGAACACAGGTGGGGCTGACCTTGGCCTACACCACTGGGGAAACCTGAGAGCCTGCACACCCAGTGGATAATTACAGACCATTTTGGAGCACCACCACCCTACCCCCACACAGCTGATCCTCCATGGAGGGCAGAGGTTGGTGGTCAGGGGTAATAGGTCATAGACAATCCTTGCAGCTGACTGGCATGGGAAAATCCCTCTTATTGATCTGACAACAGCAACCAAGGTTCAACTATAAGAGAAGGGTATACTCAGCCTACACAAAGGGTGCACCTCAAATATCCAGCTTGGGTGATAGGGGAGGCTGTGCCACTGGACCCGACAGGACACGTACTACATTAGGCATGCCTCCAAGACACGGAGTCATAGCAGCTCTACCTAGTACATAGAAACAGACACAATGAGGCTGCCAAAATGAGAGGACAAAGAAACATGGCCCAAATGAAAGAACAGATCAAAACTCCAGAAAAAGAGCTAAACAAAAAGGAGATAAGCAATCTATCAGATGTAGAGTTCAAAACACTGGTGATAAGGATGCTCAAGGAACTTAGTTAGGACTTCAAAGCATAAAAAATATCCTGTGAGAAAGACAGGATACACTGATTAAAATAAAGAAAAATTTATAGGAAAACAACAGTGGAATGGATGAAGCTGAGAATCAAATCAATGATTTTGAACACAAGGAAGCAAAAAACAAGCAATCAGAACAACATGAAGGAAAAAGAATCTCCACAAAAAAATGAGGATAGTGATATCAGCCTCTGGGCCAACTTCAAGTAGTCCAACATTCACACCATAGAGGTTCCAGAAGGAGAAATCTACTTGAAAAAATAATGAAAGAAAGCTTTCCTAATTTGGTTAAGGAAATAGACATGCAAGTCCAGGAAGCACAGAGAGTCCCAAACAAGATGGTGCAAAGAGGCCCATTCCAAGCCACATCATAATTAAATTGCCAAAGATTAAAGCTAAAGAGAGAATCTTAAAAGCAGCAAGAGAAAAGCAGTTACTTACCCACAGGGGAATTCCCATAAGACTGTCCACTGATTCCTCAAAAGAAACTTGGCAGGCTTGAAGGGATTGGCAAGGAATACTCAAAGTCAATCAAAGCAGGGACCTAGAGACATGATTGTTCTACTCAGCAAATATATCATTTAGAATTGAAGGGCAGATAAAGAGCTTCCCAGACAAGAAAAAAACTAAAGGAGTTCATCATTATCAAACCATTATTATATGATGCTAAAAGGACTTATTTAAGAAAAAGAAGATGATCAAAACTATGAACAATAAAATGGCAATAAATACATATCTACCAACAATTGCCTCTAAAAACAAACTAAGTAAACAAGAAGAACAAAATAAGAATCATGGATTTGGAGTGCATTTTGATGGCTGCCAGATGGGCTGGTAGTATGGAGGAATGGGTGAAGAGGTGAGGAGATCAAGAAAAACAAATAGGTAGTTACAAAATAGCCATGGGGATGTAAAGTACAGTACAGGAAATGAAGTAGCCAAAGAACCTACGCATGACCAATGGACCTGAACAATGGTGTGGGGATTGCCTGAGGGAATGGTAAGTACTGAATAGAGGAGGGCAAATGGAAAAGTAATAGCATAATCAATAAAATATAATTTTAAAAGTTTGCTCATAAAACTCATAGCATCCTCTAAATACATAATCAATGTTTCTCTAAAAAAAAAAGACTGAATATTCAATTACAGTTGACCAAGCCTCTCCCAAGATTAAGTAGTAATTTTTACCTAGTCTGAAGACTTTTACTGCAGCCAGTTGTTTGTTTGTTTGTTTTTCCTGAACAAAAAGGAATGAAAACATTTTTTCACCCCCATTATCTTGTTTTGGGGAATGTTTAGTCAAAAGCAACTGGCTGTTCTGCTTTCTTTCTTTCTTAACAATTAACAAATGATTTGAAAAGGTATCATTGTGATCTCTGAAAGCCACTGGATAATGGACAAATACTGTCCTTCCATAAAACCTCTAGAAATTTCTAATCAAAATTTCATATCTGGAGCAGCTTGGGTCTGACAGAGAGCTCCATCATGAAATGCCAATGTTTATTCATTCACTGTCCTCCTTCCTTTAAAGGAAGACTCTGGCTTTGTCCTCATGAAGTGAAGAGTGTGCTCTTATATTTTCAGACAGCGTTTGACAAAAAGTTCCACATCACAGATCAAGGTCTTGGTAAAGAGATTGAGGTCTATGAAAGGAGGAAAACAGAATGGACATAAATGTACATAAAATGGATTGAGTGTTGGCTAAAGGGCAGAAAAGAGTATGACCATAAATAAAAACTTTTCATGGTGGCTAAAGGTAACTGGAGAAATGTTATTGGATCAGTGTGAGATTTCCACTTATTAACTGTTAAAGTGAATTTGGCAATCAAAATGAAAGGAAAATATCTGTCTAAGTATAATTATATTGGAAGAATGGAGAGTAACTCTGAAATTCAATTTCCTGAAGGAGAAAATAACATTTAATTGTGTGATATGTTTTATAAATAAATACAAATGAGCAGGACTCCAGTTTGAAATGTTAATCTGTGTGTGTATTTAACTTCACAATTGTAAAGAGAAGCAAGAAGGCAAACTGAAAGGAAAAGAGAAAGTAGAAAGTGGAGAGTCCATGAAATGAAAATGGAGAAAAGAATCTTTTACAAGAAAATGAGGAAACTGTGGACTCAGGACTGAATTATCACTTCTTGTGGGCTCCTTTCTCCTCTGACACATCCCCATACTGGGTTGTCACAATGTAGAATTTCCAGTTAAATTTTATTTCAGATAAACAAATGGTAAATACTAAGTATAACTATGCCCCATGCAATATTTATGGGACACAGTTTACTAAAATTTATTATTTGTTTATTTGAAATTTAACTTTAATTCCATGTCCTCTTTTGTTGTTGTTGTTGTTGTTGCAATCCTTTCCCAGAGACTAGCTGCTGTCCAACAGAGGACTTCGGTGAGCCCTCTGGAAAATGAATGGGGTTACTAGGTATGTTGCTTGGAAGGAAAACCTTCGCTGCGATGAGAATGGAATCAAACAGGAACAATTATTATGATTAAATTAGATTTTTGTGTGAGTGTCCTTTGAATTTTACCCTTTTTAAAAATCTTACTTCTTGTTTTACTTTTCCTGCACTATTTATTAGTTATACAATATTTTCTATTAAGTAACATTTGCCATAATTAATACAATGATACATTATTTAATCTTGAAAATTTTTTGTTTTCCTTTTATAGAAAAAATAATTTAGGTCATCTTAAACATATCAAAGAAATTTTAGTCAATTTGAATCTAGATTGAGTTTCTCAAAGCTTCTATCAATATAAGGTAATAAAAAATAGCCACATGATATTGTCAGGACAGAGAAAATTTAACTTCTATTACTCCAGTGAGGTAGCATTATATTTCTAGATTAATCTGTGACTTCTTTCTACCTCTGTTTATTTTAAAATAAGAAAACAAAGTTTAAATAAATTAGCAGATTATATTAAAAGTATTTTTAACTCTTAAAACTAAAGTTATATAGGTATAGCTCCATATATTGAAGGACACAGCCTGTGGAATTCATGCTTTCTGAAAGTGTGTACTGGCCACACATGGGGCCACTGCCTTGCTGGTTTATACTCCAAGTTAAGGTCTAAAAGAACTCCAGCTGTGAAACTAATATAAAAGGATTCTAAACTGTACCTCATTGTTAATTCCCATGCCTGGAGAAGCTAATGTCAACTCATCATGGAATACTGAATTTGTACACTAAATTATGAATCTTGGAAAAAAGACTTTAAAATTACAAAAACAGCATCTTAGATTGAAACTTTTATAAACTTTATTTTTTATTCTTTTATACAATCCTTCATTCTCTCATTTGTAATTATAAGACCTACGCTACCTGAAATGCCTGCATTGTCCAACTTCAAAATTCAGTTCCAGCAGTTGTATTTCCAATAATATGACTGACTGGCTATTATGGAAAATTCCCTTGTTGTGAAAAATATAAAACATGTATAAAATGCAAGATAAAGCCTGTTATGTGCATAACTGAGGTCCTGAGACAGTAAGATTTATCTCCAGTGGCAGAAACTGGAAGAAAGTTGAAAACCAGGATTGACGTGAACACAGGACTTCATTGTCCTGGTTGTGGGTATGAACAGAGAGACAGGGTATGGTTGTTGCAATCCTTGTTAAGCAAGAATTTGGGATTTAATAAATATTAAGTGGCAAGGTACCAAAGCCTTGTCCATGCGAGCTAAAGAGTTGGAATTCAGACACCTATAGAAAGTTAAAATCCTCAAAAGATCCTCAGTAAGAATGTACACTTTAAAATAAATATTTCCTGGCAAAGAGAGATGAAGAGGAAGTTTATTTATTATGACCTTGACACTTGGTGTAAAATCCATTCTCATTTAAGAATTACATTAATTTAAATGCATATATACACATATACTACATATATACATGCATACATATACTATACAATCCCTCTCAGTATTAAGGCTCACCCTTACTCTCTATCCCCCCATCCCCACCCTCCTGATACAAAAATTTATGGATACTTAAGTCCCTTAAGTCAGCCCTCCTATCTATAGATTCTCTAGCCACTGGTTCCATGTCCGTGGATGCAAAACCCGGACCCACAGAGGGCCAATTGTATATACATTCCCTTAGAAAGCAAAGTTCAGATATAATCAGGGAAATTCCCACACCTCCAGGGAGGGGCTATCAGAGGAATTCTTTTATTGCTATGTGCCAGCAACTATTATGTGTTCTTTGTTCTTCTCCTTCCCAAATGAGAGTAACTATGGTTATTTTATCCCTACTCTAAAATTGTATATTAGTTTGGTAGAGGAAGGAAAAAGTAGATAATTTGTCTTTCTAGTTTATAGTCCATGGGACTATGAACAATCTCATTCAAACTTGATGAAAAGAACTGTTTATCACATGAGGTACTAGCTTGATTTAGGATGTCTCTTGGGAGGGGGGTTGTGATCTACATTTGAAAGGAAGAGTTTGATGGATAAGAAGGTAAACTCAGGTAGGAATTACCTAAGTGTCCACTAAAAGACTTTCCTTTTCTTCTGGTCACACAATCTGACAGCATTTTCTAGTCTCAACTGCAGTCAGCGATGGCCTTATCACAGCTCTGGCCAGTGGAATCTGGTGAAAATAATATGTATCTCCAGCATCTAATACACACCCTTCAAAATAGTAGGTGGTCAATAAAAATGAATGGACCCTCCTTTCCTCTTTAACATTTATTTTCTATTTCACTGCTCAATAAATACTAATTGAGTACTCTACTCTCATCCTTTGGCCTCTTGGAACTCTCCCACTTATGGCCTGACCCAAGAATTCTCTCTGCAATAATACGTTATGAGGCATAATAGTTCATACACCCTCACTACTATCAGAATTTAACTTCCCTTCTTTCCATGTCTTCCAAATTTTCCAAAGTGACATCAAGTAAAAGCTAAAGCATGGCAAGGGCATTCCCACTGGTTTCTTTTTGGTTCCAGTGCCCTAACCTAAAAGATACAATTTAGTGGAGGTCTCTCAGATGATTATTAGGTTGGTAGGGATTTGCCCTTTCTAATTTTGTTAATCTTTTCATAGGAATCACCCTGTTGCCAAATGTTGACAGTAAACCATTTAAGAAAAAATAAATAAAAGGTACCTATTTAAATCATTTCTGAGCATAGTACTAGCAGGCCCTTGATATCTTGATTAAAACACAACTGCAGTGGAATATGTCTAAAAAACCTCTTTGAAAAGCAAAAAGTTGCATGATAGATTACTAGGCCAAATTTAAATGTTTCATTTCCAACATATCTTCAGAACAACAATACTACTGTTTAGTCTCCCCTTTTGTGATCCCAATTTATCTGTGAGCAATCTAAGAAGAATTATAAAATGGTAAATATACACATTCTTTGCAAATAAACAAACACTGTTTAGACATGACCAGTTGCTTAAATACACTATCGATCATTGTAATGAAGACTGAGTCTTTTACTAACATGCAAAGCATAATCGCTTTGGCTTATAAATTTGGCTGTGACTGAACCCTTCCCCTTCTCATTTTTTATGCTCTTTGAACATCGTCTCACTAAACTTTCATGTATATAAACTAATTAAGAGAATAATATTACATTTGATTTTCCTATTTTATCAAAAGTGATTATCTTTAACAAATTCTTTAAATTGTTCTCCTTTTGTATCAGTGATTAATGTATTGTGACTGGTTCTTCTTGCCCATTAATTGTTTTATACAAGTGAATGCTAATATAAGCAATAAGGTTTTATTAATGTCTCAATCAAATATATTGAAGCATATATGTGTTAAATACATGAGTGCTAAATAGGTGATCTTTTTTAAAAGAGCACTAGATTTTGAACATTGATCCATATTTATTAATTAATGTCTCTTTCAAAGTTTTTCTGCAAGATGAAAAACTGATTATATTTTATCATTATAACATAGTACATCTATTAACATATAGATTTATCAAAAATATAAGTGAAACTATAACCCTTGAAGATACCAACTTGAATAGATTTATAATTCATATTTATTTCAAAATATATTATCATTTTATAAGTCCTTTAAAATAAACTAATTAAGTAAACTTAACAAAGTAAACTTATAATTTTCTGTCAGTTTTAAAAATAAATTACCTAGAATTAAATAAAACAAAGTCAGCTGAGCACTAGAAAGAAGAAACTGTTTATTAAGCATGATAGTTTAATTCTAGCAAAAGAATAATTTTTATCACCAAGAAATATCCCAAAATTAGGTTTAGTTCAATCATAAGTTACAAAAACTCAAAGCCTACATACCTTAAAAATTTTTTAATGAATTAGCAGAGACAGAATAAAATGTTAAAACAAGTGTAAACATGATCAAATCAAACAGTATTTAGCTCTTTCTTCCCTCAAATTTCTAATATATGTTACTTTGAAATCTTACCATGATGTATTGCCTGCTTAACCTTCAAATTATGTTGCCACAAATAAATTAATCTGATTGTAGACAACCCCTGAAAATTCAATGATTTAGTTAATTTTTCTTTATACGTGATATTTTTTATTTCAAAGTATATGAAGATAGATAGCAGCCTGGTCAAAACAATTGGCAATAATCATAAAGTATTAATGGTTTAACACCATAATAAACATCAAGGAAAAAGGCAATAGGAAAAAGACAAACCATTGGTGGTAGTTTTAAAACAATGGGTTCATATCCTTTGTTTAAAAGTCTCTGCCATCCCCCGCAGTGAGCTAATACATCTATGTATCTTCCTCTAGAATCTGAATGGCCTTGGGACTGCTTCAGCCAATAAGATACGGCTGTGTAACTTCCAAGTACATATTGTAAAAAAAAATGCAGACTCACTCAATGTTGGAACTCTGACCCTCTATGTCACTCTGCACATATTCTGAAGATACACTATGATGAGGAAGCCAGGCTACATGAGAGACCTTAAGTGGGTACTCCAGTCAGCAATCCTTGTTTTTCATTCATTCCCAAGCTGGGTACCAGATATATGAGTTACTGAATGAGTTTCTGTGTATATTAGTATTATTTGTGTATATTAATACAGGTGTGTTTTAGTTTTGTATGCTGCTATAATAAGTTATCACAAACTTAGTAGCTTGATTGCTGCAGCCTCTGTGGAAAACAGTGTGGAATCTCCTCAAGAAACTAAAGATGGAACTGTCTTTTTACCCAGCAATTCCAGTGCTGGGTTTATACCCTAAGAACCATGAAACAGTAATTCAAAAGAACCTATGCACCCCTATGTTCATAGCAGCACAATTTACAACAGCCAAGTGCTGGAAGCAACCTAGGTGCCCATCAGTAAATGAGTGGATCAATAAACTTTGGTACATTTACACAATGGAATTCTATGCAGCAGAAAGAAAAAAGGAGCTCCTACCCTTTGCGACAGCATGGATGGAATTGGAGAGCATTATACTATGTGAAGTAATCCATGCAGTGAAAGACAAATACCATATGGTCTCACCTGCAAGTGGAACCTAATTAACAAAACAAGCAAGCAAACAAAATATAACCAGAGACATTGAAATTAACAACAAACTGACAGTAATCAGAGGGGAGGGGAGAGAGAAATAAGGTGGAAAAGGGTAGTAAATAAACATGTATAAATGACCCATGGACAAAGCCAAATGGGGGTAGGATTGAGGGTGGGAAGTAGGGATGGGTAGGGCAGGGAAAAGTGGTGATAGGGAAATGAAGACAATTGTATTTGAACATCAATAAAAAAATTCAAAAACAACTTGGATTTGCAATTTACAAGGATGCTTGGGATTACTTTGGGCCCAGTAGCATAATCCAGAAAGACCTCCCTACCTCTAGCTTCTTTACATAATCATATCTGGAAAGTCCCTTCTGCATATAAAGTGACATAGTCACAGGTCCCAGGGATTAGAAGAAGGACAACTTTGGGACCCATTATTTTGCCTACAAGATGATACAGCCAGAATCAGCTTCATAGTGAGCAGGATCAATTGTAAAATGAAATGCAGGATTTTGTACTTAAAAATTATTAAGACTTTCAAGACAGCCAAAGTAGAACATTAAACCAAGCCTGGGGCCCTTCTAAGTGGAGAGCCCTATGTGAATTCACAGGTTGCACATCCACTCATGAAAGTGGCCCTGGACACAGCCTGCAGGCATGAAATCACTCTCAAGCTTTCAGTACCCACTGCTGAGTTTGCAGACATCCAGTAGAAATAGATTATATGTCAAAAACATATATTTAAGAAAAATAAGTACAAATAAGCAGAAAAATTATTTCAACTTCATTAGTAGTCAAATAAATGAAGATTAAACAATAATATATCAACCTGCACCTTTCATATGGTCAAGTGATTGGAAATATCTCATGTTATAGAAATCTTGGGGTGTTTATAAGTTTCTGTGAACATTTAGAAGGACAAATTGTTAATACCCAGTGACATTTAAAGTGAGCATGTCTTTTGACCCAATAATGCTACTTTCGTAAATATTCTCAAACATCTGTTCAAGGTACAAATACTTTTACTGTAACATGATTAGAAACAAAAAAAAAGACAACCTAGGTATATAATAATGAGAAAGAGGTTGCATAAAATATTATACAGAATTATTATGAAATGTAATATAACCAAAAAATAATGCTATCTCAGTAAGAAAGTATATGCAAGTATGTTTATATACAGGGCTAAATTAAAAGAATGAAATTTGCAAGATAGTTCCTGTTTACTTCTCTTTTGTAAAAATATGTATATTTATTTATGTATGTATGAAAAAAACCTGGAAGTTTATACCAGTGAAATTTAACAATCATTAATTCTAAGGAGTCTGGGAAGCAGAAAAGGGATGAGGTGAGGTGAGTACAGGATTGGTTCTGTTGGAGAGTTCTGATTCACCTTTGTTTCTGAAGTAACTAAATGAACATTAATTACTTTTGCTCTCAAATGTCTTCCAATTTGACTAGGATGATCACCCTAGAAATAGAACTCTTGCTTCTTATTTTATTCACTTCTGTGTTGTTTGAATTTTCTGAAACTTGTATTTATTATTTTGTCACCCAAACACACACATCTTTTTGAAGGTTTGGCAATAGCCCAAAAAATGTTAAATGTTTTTTTCACTTTAATTAGGCTTTTTTTTACCTTCTAGAGAAAAAATAGGTACAGAGATTTTCATTTAAAAGTTTTTGCAATAATGAAACACTAGAAATAAACTAAACCAGTAGGAAAAAGTTAAACCACACACAAGTCAGCAGAATATTAAGCAATAGTTTTAAAGAATAATTAGTTTGATAGATCAGTATACACAGACATGAGACAATAGAGAAGGAGACAGAGAGGGAGAGGGAAAGGGAAAGGAAGGGAGGGTTAAGAGAGGGACAGAAAGGGAGAGGAGAGAGAGAGTTTTAAATGTTAAAATATCTATATAAAATAAATACCTAACAAGAGGAGCTGTTCAATAAAACATGATTCAGTCCTGTAACATGGAACACTATACAATAATAAAATATTATTTAATTATCCAGTACATCTAATCTGTAATGAAATAGATATGCTGTTCAAATATACCAATAAAAAAAGGACTCATGGACATGGACAACAGTGTGGTGACTGTTGGAGGGAAGGGGTATAAGGGGAAAAAATGTTAACAGAAAAAAATACAATAAAGATATATATATCAATAACAGAAAGAAAATAATGAAAAGTGTTACTTAAAAAATAGCTACATGTTAGAAGTAACCTAAGTGCCCATCAGTAAATGAATGGATCAAAAAACTATGGTTCATTTACACAATGTAATTCTATGCAGCAGGAAGAAAGAAGGAGCTCCTATCCTTCACAACAGCATGGATGGAACTGGAGAGCATTATGCTAAGTGAAATAAGCCAGGGGGTGAGGGACAAATACCATATGATCTCACCTTTAAGTGGAACCTAATCAACAAAACAAACAAGCAAGGAAAATATAACCAGAGACATTGAAATTATGAACAATCTGACAGTAACCAGAGGAAAAATGGGAGGGGATAAGAGGGGGAAGGAGGGTAGGGTTTTCAGGAACTACTATAAAGGACACAGGACAAAACCAAGGGGGCGTGGAAGCAGGAGAGGGAGGTGGGGACAGATGGGACGGGGGTAAATGTAAACAACTGTACTTGAACAACAATAAAATGATTTTAAAAAATAAAGCTCAAGATGAAAACTCAAACAAAATAAAATTATGAGCTTTTATTGTTTTAAATTTTAAAACATAAAAACATTATTGTATTATGTTTTGAGGGGATTTGCTGTTGGTTTACTTTTTTTACATTTTTATTTTTACCAAATAACCATATTTTACTAGTGGAATCTTTCAAATTTTTATGAAATAAATTTCCCTATTGCTGTACAGTATGTAAGATGAGTTTACTTTTGTTTACATTGGCAAACTTTCATTCTAAAGTATTAAAATATTACAAAAATAGAAAAACTAGGCTGCTTTTACTAATAAAAAACAGATAGGAAATGCTAAGCAAAATGAGAGCAACTAAATGTAAATAACATCAAGAGAATTCATCACAACTAAATAGTGTTTATAATTATTATTTAATATTAAGAAATAAATTAATTAAAACTAATTTTCAGAAAAACATGATTGTTCAATGAATATTAATAAAGATCTTCAAAAATGCAGTACTTATTCCTGATTAAAAATATCAATAAAATCTTCAAGGTAAGCCAAGAAGAGCTCTCACCTATGTGATAAACCACTTAATATATTAAGAAATATTAGTGATAAAGAGGAAATAATGTTATTTGCAGATAGTATGATTGTCTTCTGAGAAAACTCAAGATAATTTGACAATAATTAGCCTCAGTAACAGAGCACAGGAAGGTGTCCTGTAACAACAGTAAATACAATCATTCTCTGTGTGTCTTTATAAGTTGTTAGTTATATAAGCTGTGGATTTAATATCCAGTTTCTCTATTCAAGTGAAACATGTCAAGTCAAATATTCCCATCATGGTTTTCATCAGTCTGAAATCTGATTTCATCTATTGTACTTAAATCAAAATACTCTTATTTTTTATAATATTTACAATTGTGTGTTGCAGGAATGGCTTTCAAATTACTAATAAAATGACAAACACCAATATGTACTTGATTCTTCAGATATTATACATAATTTGTTAAATTAATCCAAATGTCACCCTGTCCTCTTAAGTCAGATGGAACTGACATAGGCCCCATCAACTCAGGAAAATTCATTGCTCTCCCCAGCATGTCCTCAGACACCCAGGTAATTATCCTGATCACTTCTGCCTTGCTCTTTGTTTCTTGCTCTTCTCTCTTCTTTCTTATCACTATCTTGCAAAATTATATTTGACTTTCCCCAGACCAAATTTCTGTTCACTTTTTATTTTGAAGGATTTAGAATTTCTCCTACTTTTGTACTTGAATTTTCTACAACCAAAAAGCTTAACTTCCTGTTTTTTCCTGAACAAACAAGGTGTTCCTTCCCTAAAAGTCATTCTGATATCTCAGGCTAGGTATGTTTACTTCATTACAGTGTGCAATTGCCTGTGTATATTATCAGTGCTACTAGCTTATAAGACAGGTTTTGCATAGAGGTTAAAACCATGTCAAACTGTTTGGGCCTGAATCCAGAATTTCCGCCTTAGCAGCTGCGTGACCACAAAGGTTCACAGCAGCCTCTTTGAGTCTATGAAAAAGGTGCCGCAGAATTACCAACTTCATAGTTAATGTGAAGACTAAATGAGGTAATCATTAGGAAACATTTACCATAGTTCCTCATAGTTAACCCCAAATAAATATTTTATTCATATTTTTACCAGTTTGCTCCTTGATCTTACTTTTCATTTAATGGAAATAGTGTTTTTATAATAATAGTAATGCTGAATAGTAACAAGTACATAGCGTACTTTAAAAATTTATATTTTCTTTTAGAATACCAAAAACAAATTGTAAATAATAAAGCAAAATGCTCCACTCACAATAACAACAAAATATTAACCCAGGATAAGTCTAGCAACAAAAATGAGAGATTTATGAAGGAAGAACCAACCTGGCATATTTCTCAGTAAGAAGACAACACTGACTAATGAATGACCAATCATCTAGGGTTTCAAAGTAATTTTAATAAAAACCAGTAGGTTTTTTAACTTTGATAAATTTAGTCTAAATTTCATCTAGAAGAACAAATATGCTAGTATAGCTAAAAATTCTTAGCAATATTGTCTCTGTATTGAGAATTATTTGCTGACCATTAGGAAGTACTAGTTTTTCTATGATTCAAATTTAGGAAATAACAATGCTCACAGGTAATAGCATCACTATTTCCTTTTTTGTGAGTGTACAAGTCCTAAGTGTATTGTTGCAATACTGCTGGTGTTTGTTATAAGACTATAGTAAAGGAAAACGGGATGTAAAGATTCTAGCACAGTGCTGAACACAATTTCTCTACCTACCTCCTTCCCTAAGAGAGGTATTTTCTCCCCCTTTCCCACCCATTTAACAAGGAATGTTAAGAACGTGATAAGAAAAAAAAAAGTAATTTTAGTTGTGGTGTCCTTGTATGACTGAACGTTTCCAAGCTGAAGAAGTATATTTTATTCAAATTTCAGGCTTCTTATTTTGACATCAAAAGACATTTGTGATTCTAAAGCAAAAATGAAAAATGATAGGACCAGCTTATTGTGTTTTCTTCTACTAGACAGAGAGTTCATTCTTGAGGGCACACATATGTTTTTCTTCCTTCCAAGGATGCCATTTTAGTTCTGAATAAACAAGAAGTGAATGTTTTCTGAGTAAAGGAAGACATGGCCTTAGAGCATTCTCATGCTTATCAGGTTGTTTTTCTTCTAACTGGAAATGGATTTATTTTCTGAGGCTCTACTCAACTTATGGTCTGAGAGAGAGAAAGAGAGAGGGAGACACTCACCGAGGGAGACAGAGGGGAGGTAGGAGAAAATTTTGGTTAAGGAGAAGATAGAAAACTTGCCTAGGGTGAAGAGTGACAACAAGAAGGAAGATGTCTTAGGTTTTTAGATCTCAATAGCCATCTTTTCTTTTCCACAATATAGAAATCATAAAAGAAATATGCAAAAATTAAAAATGAAAAACAATTTTTTATTCAAGAAGCTGTCCTATTCAGATAGTGTCACAAAATTCTATTTATATATAAATAAGTAGGATTAAAAAGAATATTTTAACATGATTAATTTTCTCCCTCAGTACTGACCCTCTTTGTCATCTCTGAGTATTGGACTATTTTAACTGTACTGTTTTTAAAAGACCCTCTCTTAGATCTTGTGACACAGGTATGCTTACCTTGGAATGATTTCTTTTTCTCCTGCCATCTTAGAAATGTAACCATTTCCTAAAGTTCTGCCCTTAAGACCCTTTCCTTCTCTTTCACACTCTTCTACCCAGGAAATGTAATAATTGCCTTGATTATCATCACATTTATAAAAATGGCTCCTGTGTATAACTGTTAATTTTTGCTCCTAGTTCCTTCAGTGTGATAACAAATTCAACATCTCTATATTTTTTATATCGGATCATGTTTTCAGGGTCTTAACAAAAAAAAGTAGACATATATGGTTTTCTTTTTCACTTTCAATTTTATAGCTACACATCCTCCTTCACATTCTTATTGCTACCGCCCTGGTTCAAAACTTGCATATCTCTTACCTCGACTGCCAAAACTGATACAGAAAGATCTGAGCAGATCACCAGGGAGCTGTAGAAAGGGGCTGTAGGAAGAGGTTGCCTGAGACAATGGTAAACAGTCTAGGACAGGATTGGCTGAGGATCTGAACACCTCTGCAGTACATGGAATTATGGGCCAGAAAATTTAAACGGAAGGAGAGCAGAGATTGGGGATCTCTTTTCTCTTCCTTGAGAATGCCTGGCTGGTCATGCTGTAGCCTCCTGTGTTTCTCAAATGATGGCATTTAAAATGAGAGAAGAAACTCCGTGTGCAGCCTAGGATCAGGCTGGCCTGGCAGAAAGTGGCAGGGTTACTTTTCTTTGTGTGTTCTAGAAGGGACAGGCTCTGAGGCAGAAGCCTACCATTCTTCCAAAATGGTGTAGCTTTTGTATCTTATGTTGTTTTAGTTTAGAAGCCAATCTTATAGAAATAAGGTAATTAAAAACTAGCAAGGGGACTGATTGGAGAACTCAGGAGGCAGGGGTTTCCAAACTTTTGGCATCTCTGCGGCACACTGGAAAAAGAAGAATTGTCTTGGACCACACGTTAAATACACAAACATTAACAAAAACTGATGAGTTTAAAAAAGGTTTTAAGTAAATTTACAATTTTGTGCTGGGCCACATTCATAGACATCCTGGGCCGTATGCTGCCCACAGACCTCAGCTTGGACAACCCTGAAAGATTTTAGCCTTAATTGATAGGCTTCAGTGATTAAAGCTGGAACTCAAGAGTTAAAGGTTTTAGCCTGAGGGATCTGTCTTGTGTGGCTCAGTGGATTGAATGCCAGCAAACCAAAAGGTCTCTGATTGGATTCACAGTCAGTGCACATGCCTGGGTTGTGGGCCAGGTCCCCAGTAGGGGGCACTGGAGAGGCAACCTCACGTTGATGTTTCTCTTCCTCTCTTTCTCCCTCCCTTCCTCTCTCTCTGAAAATAAATAAATAAAATCTTTTAAAAAATATTTTAGTCTTAGTGATAGGCTTAAGTGACTAATGCATGAGGAAAGGTGTTATTCCAAAACTGTGTAGCTTTTGAATAAAGACTCTCTTCCTTTTTCAACACAACTCTGCCTCCAGAAGTTTGCTAGAGGATGGCAGCAGGCAGCAGGATTCCACTTGCTGTTCAGTAAAAGAACCACCACTCATGTCTTGTCCTTCCGCAGTCCTATTTATCCGCCCTATGCACTGTGGTGAGATTTGTCTACTCAAAGTACCGCTAAGATCTTCTCAGCCAGTAGAAATTCTAATCTCTAGTTTAAGGTCCATTTGAAATGCCACTTTTCCTGTGGCATTTTCTTAATATATACACTGCCTATAATAATTCTCTTCTTTTATATTCCATAAAAGTTTGTGTGTGTGTTTAATGTCACTTGTCTTACCCTACAGCTACTTATATAGAAAAGCACATAGAAAAGCAGAAATTTGGAAGGTTTCAAAAACCAATGCAACAGGGATTAATCTAGGTCTCCCACGATTATGGCATCATTGGCACTATTTGTGTAAACTTTCAACGAGAGTATTATTTTGATGTGTCTATTTTCAACATTCTTTTAATTCTGATGCATTTTGTTTTAAATGTTACCCATTAAAATTGGACTTCCTTGATTATTTAAAAACTGTCTTATCCAGTAAAATTTTCACTGTTCTAGAAAATGGTAATTTGGTACAAAACAATTGTAAGTAGAAAAAGTAAATGAAGGCAAGGAAGTCAAACTATATCCCTATGAGAGTTTTGTAAACTTTACATTGAATTTCTGAATAAAAGTTGTTCACTTTTTTATTATCTGGAACTGGTCCAAAATGAAACCTCAGCAGCTTGTGATTCCTAAAGGCCACACACAAGCCCAACTCTGATGATGAAAACTAACCTTCCCTCCTGTTTCTTGGCCAACTGTCACCAATGACTTTTTAAATGACTGCAGATATCACAATTGCCCTACTCTCCAAAAAAATGTACTGCTAATACCAATGGTATACTCAACTCATTTATAAGGATCAGAAATGTTAATATTCTTTAAAGTTAGTTCTCGTCTCTCCAGGTGTAGCATCACTAAAATCTAGCAGTCCAAAAATTATGTTTTTAAATTTTTTTATGGTACAGAATTACTCTCATGACTGAGAATCAGGAAGATAGGTTACATGCACAAAGAGCTACAAAAAGCTGGTACATTTGGAGTCCATGTGACCATGGTCACACAGATGAACAGAGAACTAATCTTATCCCCCACCTCTGTGTTTTCCCTCAGATTAAAGAAGTACACTGACTTAAATTAAATATTCAAATTAAATAGGTTAAGTAAGAAATGTAGGTCTGAATGCAGGTGAGCAAAACTTGAGGAAAAGGCAGAGATTACTCATAATCAAGTTGTGCATGTGTGTGTACAATATCAAAAACAAAAATGAGCAATGACAAACCCAATGCCTCTAGGCTGCTATTTTCCTGCACTTTTGGAAAGAAAATGAAGCCTCCTTAGTGACTTAAATGCTTAGAGGCAGACATTTTATGGCAAAGTAGAGCTTTCAGCTAAAGATATAAATTCTTTAAATTTTTACAATACAGAAAAATCTGAAGCAATCTAGGATATAATAAAACAATGTCTCTCAAATTTTTCCCCATAGTAAATTCATTTTTCTAATCAGATCTCTCTATATTTTTGAAAATCTCAACTACGCCCAGTCAAAAATTGAATTTTTAATTCACTTCACTAATATTTGTGTAAGATAAAGTGATAAGACATTTAGTAAATGGCCCATAGAATACCATCAGATTTAAGTCTTAGAACATTTAGTTAAAGCAATAGAATTGGAAGAATTTAAACTTCATTCTCAGTAGAATTATTGCTTAAAAATAAGAGATGCTTCTTCCCCTTTTCCTCTCTCCTATAAAACTTACTCTTAAAGCCACTTTGCTTTGTTAACTTTCCTAGCATGTATTCTCACTACAGCCTTCAACACCTGAAAAATTAGTGGAAGAATTTGACTGATTATAGAGGCTGTTTTCCTTGTTTCACAGCTTGTTCTAAAAGGGATACTCAGCAGAACTTGCATTTTTTTCTTTCATTTTGTGCTGTCTGCATGAGTAATTACCTCCCTGATTTCTGAGATGCAATTGAGTAGCTTCCACATTAGAAAAATCCAAAGATTGATAGAGCCATTGCTCCTAAAGGATTAGTTTGCTGCTATAATTCCACAGAGTAGGTCATTCAAATAGCAAAATGCTGCAGAGTTTAATTTCTCCTGTTTTTAAGAACCAGATATTGTTACCAATTTAAGAGAAAACTGGAAAGTTCCCATGGGTCTTTTAAGCAGGTGATGATCTTTAAAACTCCCCAGAAGGTTTGCTTCTTGCCCTCATGGGATGTGTGATCCCAGAAGATGGCTTTGTGATAACCAATGTACAGAGTTCACTTTCTTGAAAAATAAAGTTTGTGACAATTTATTTACTCATCTGTTAATTACAACTTCAACATTCCTGTGCTGATAGCTTCATGGTAAGCTGAAATCAATTATGACAACCTCTTACCAGTATTTGAAGTATTATGAAGCTTCATAACCTGGTTCAATAATGAAGAATTGCTTCTTTTAAAACAGGTGTCATCATTGGATGAAGTAAGTACCCTGTATAGTCTGCTTGAGCTGCCATAACAAAATACCATGGACTGGAATGGTTTAAACAACAGAAACGTATTTTCTCAGTCTAGAGACTGAAAATCAAAGATAAGGGTGCCAGCATGGTCAGGTTCTTGTGATAACTCTCCTCCTGACTTGCAAATGGCTGCCTTCTTGTTGTGTGCTCGTATATGGTGGAGAGAGAGAAGGAGACACAGACAGGGGAGGGGTGGTGTCTATCTTGTATAAGGACACCAATTCTTTCAAAGCAGGGCTCTATCCTTATGACCTCATTAGCCCTAGTTACCTCCTTAAAAGCCCTATTTCCAATACACATAGGGTAATTGGGGCTTCAACATGTAAATTTGGAGGGGGAACATTTAGTACTAGCAAAAGCCAAAGAAAAATAAATACCCACAGTTTTTCACTCACTTAGATGCTTGCAAGCTATATAATTCCAAATTCGTGTTATATGTGGAATCTGGGCTTGAACTAATGCTTCTGCCCCTTGGCTTTTTGTTTAGTGAATCAGTTAGGTGGTCCCTTGTATCGTTCAGGTGTGTGGCATGCATACTACAGAGACTGCAAAAGCCATTGCAAATAAAATTATTTGTAGCTAGCCAAAGAAATGGTACAAAGTTTTGTTTATTCCATAGTACTTTTCAAGATAGTTTATTTATTATATTTACAAGCTGATTTAATTTATAGCAGATGTTCAGGGTAAGTTTTGTAAGCATTCACTGTTAGAATGTTTTTTCATAAAACCCATTTTCCAAATGTCTGAATAATGACAAAAGACCTCCTAACAGAATATTAAGCCAGGAAATTCATTTAAACATCACAACAGTAATCACAAGTGGTATAAGCTATAGTAGCTGTCTGATTAATTTTGGCTCAAAATAATGTTGATGGAATGATTACTTTGACTTAATTTTTTTTCTCTCATACAAAGGTAAACAGCAAAGCAAAAAGGCCACTTAAACTAAACTCTTAATGAAATCAAAGGGCTTAGTTTTCAGGTAATCTTGTGAAGATGTGCTGATTTAATATTCTTCTAGCAATATTAAAAATAGACTTATACTTTGGATGAAATGATAGTGGGTTTTTTATTTAAGAAAATAATTGTGTAGTCTGAGGGTAATTTTTAGAAGTTTGCTGTTATACTATTTATTCTTGGCTTTTAAAATTAATTCTGCTCCATAGTCATTTTAACTAAGAAACAAGATCTTTGTAAGCTAGCCGCACATTTAAATAATTGAAATTCAACCTCCTGAGATAAGCCGCAGATGCTCTACATATTTAGCACAGTGCCATCTAACTAGCTATACTAATCTGTGCAATAACACTGCCCTGTAGCTAAACATCTGGACAGAGCTAGAAACCAGAATAATAAATAGTTGTAGAATTCTATCAGACAGATGCCTACAGGTTACATCATAAAATGTACAAAACAAAGAAAAAGAAATATATATATATATATTTGTTGCCAAATACATTATTACAACTTGAAAGACAGATTATGCACATTTCCCATTACTGCCCTCAACGAATTTGACTTAAAGCAACAAAATTTTCCATTTTATAACTAGCTGTCACATTGCATAGTACAAATCTTAGAGTTTAAACAGATGTGAGGATGCACAGTTATAAAAATTGCACCACATTTTGTAGAGGCGAAGGCACTGGCTCTCTTAACTATATCAGGAATAAAATTAAATTCCTTGAAGAGCATCATGTCAAAAAAATACTCCCTTGCTCTAACCCTGCCCACTGCATTAAGACACCACTGATTTCACCACAAGAATTGTGAGAATGAGCAGTTCACTTCTGAGGACTGGGTTTGAGAGGCATATTTTTCCATCTGTATGGATTTGAGAGGCATATTTTTCCGTCTGTACAGAACTCACTACGATAGTTGACATTGCTCATTTTTACGTTTAGATAAGTAGATGTTGAAAGGACTTCTATAGTACTTGCTTTGGATGTAAGGATTCCAGGATAACCAAACCTTAATACCCATATTCCCAGGGCAGATTTAGGAATTTGGATGATAACAGGAGGAATAAATTATGCCTATGGCAAATATCCATTGTTATAAAGAGTAATTCAGATATATAATGATAAGATAAAAATATCTCTTCTAAACCAAAATTGATTGGAAAAATCTTCCCCAATTTCATATTTAGATATTAGAAACAACCAAGTAAATATAATTCTCAATTAATTTGAGCCAAAAATTAACAAAACTAATTCCTATAAAATACAAAAGTTAAAAACTTTAATTCAATTCTTCAGAAGGCCAGATATTCAGAAAATTGTTTTTCTTTTTCTCCATGCCAACTCATAACTTTAATTAAGAGCTCTAGGCAATCTGAGAAAACTATGTATTATAAAACATTTTTATATTTGTCATTCTATGATTAGCCATAAAAATTTATAGTGCAGAGTGATTTTTTACCCTTTTAAATTTTTTTCAAGTATATAGAAAAAGTGACCAAGCATTTAAGGCTATCATAAACTTAAATATAAATATCCATGAAAGGCAATATTATTTAAGATACTAAGCCAGAATTTTTTTATCTTAGCTTTCAGATTTTATTTACCTTATATTCAGATGAACGGGGTGTCCTTATATAAATATAAGTTTAGGGAGAGTGTGAAATTTTTATTATTCTTTTTGCTGAAAAATAATGCAGTTGAGTGTATGCTATTATGAACTCACAATATTGCTGTAGCTGAAATCTACATATCAGAAATTTGCCAATTTATAAACTGAGGGAGAAGAATACCCTTAAAACTGGCAGTTCACTGAGCATCATTTCACAGTAATAAAAAAGTAAACACATTTCTTAAAATTTGTTAAAGGAGGTATCAAATGAGGAAAAAGGATCTTCTCATTCTACCATTTAGGGTCTTAGGGTCTTCATTGAAAATGGGAAGAGTTCTAAGGCAACTCTGTCAGAAGATAAGAAACAGATCTATATAAGAACTAACAAAGTGAAATTCACTAGGGTCATCATTGTGAGAAAATATCATGAAAGTAAGCCAAACATAGAATAAAGTGTAGATAAGGGAGCTAACATTTATTTACTTAATTTACAAACCCATTTATGTGTGTTTGTACATAATTATATAGCTAAAAACAGTTAAGTAGATTGGTAGTTAGATATTTATAGATATTTAACTATACCCACAAATCTATGCATATATTTATTCCAGGAGCTAAAGTCTAATTTCTAGTTGAAATCAACATAGAATATATATCTCCCTTTAGTAAAAGGAAGTAAGTCCTAGTTTTATAAGCATAATATTCAGTACTTTATACTTATTCCAAAATGCTTCATTGTAAGTGTCATACTCTCCAAATATAAATCTTGTTAAGACAACAATATATAAGGAGAATAATCTTGTCAAATTACTCTGGAAAACATTCTTGAGTCAAACTATTATCTGGAAACTATCCAACCCACATAACAATATATAAGGGGGTATTTTCAATAACATATTTATAATTTCCTAAATGATTATACTAATCATTTACCATAATCATAAAATATTAATGCCAAATTATAAAATAAGGGCTATACATAGTATAATCAAAACATTATATATACATATGTGTTATATGTTTATATTAGCATAGTGTATATATTTATATATTATATATACTTACATAGTCTATACTTCAATAATATATTTTAAAATAATATATTTTACATGTAAAACGTAAGTATACCTATTGCTATGTAATGGGATAGCTTAAACAAATCAGAACTAAGATTTAAATATAACAGTGACAGCAAAGAGATTATCAAACATCCATAAAGAACAGTAGCTAAGTGTGAGTGTTCCCTCCCCAGTCACCTCTCTGGCCACTATGCTGTTATTTGAGCACATCAGGTGTTTCCTTCTTAGGCCACTGGACACGGCCGTTCTTTCCTTGGAATGGTCTTCCACCACATGGATGCACTTTTTTGCCTTTAACTTCTTCAAATATTGTTGAGCTTTCAACTTGCCAATAAGATTTGGCAATCCATTTAAAATTTCTCCTCTACACCTCAAGTTCCTGTACTTCTAATTCCCCTCACTTGTTCTAGGTTTTATTGTTGCATTGTTGTTGCTTTTTTCCATACAGACCACTTGTAATTTTCCAACACACTTTACAACTTCCATATTATGTTTACTGTCTACTTCCCACCAACCAAAAAGGAAGCTTACTGGATATATTTTAAAGTTCTCACATCCTTCAAATGTTCTGAAAAACATGTACTATAGGACTCACAAACATAAGAATGGCATTTCTCTCTTCACACTAAACTCTCATCTTCCCTTCTTGCTCTGAGACCCCCAGGGTTTCCCTGATAAAAAGGTTAATTCAGTAAAAGAGAACATTTTCCAGATGAATTCTAATTTCTGAAATACTTTCACCTGTATAGTGCTCATATTCCTGATAGTTTTAATAAAATATTCTCAAGCAACCTTGTCTGGCTACATCCAACAGTGTTTCACCATCTCACTATGTCACGTCTACTTCCATGTAGGCCATAGTCACTAGATGGGATTCCCTGTGAAAATAGGACACCTTTATGGCCTGAGGTTGTGAGCAAGTTAAGATATAGAGGTGACATATCCAACTTTGTAAAATGTAAATTCACTACATTCCTTTATTAAAAAGTAATACCTCACATTCCTACAGAACTTTATTTCATTGGATCTCCACAAAATGGAGGTAGGACAGATATAACCAATCTTCATTTTTTAATGAGGAAACAAGGGTTTAAATACATTAAGTATTTCAAGGTTAAGTTTCTAGTAAACGAAAGAACTGGGGTCATATATGTCTTCTGGCTTCTAATCCAATGCTGTTTTTTTTTTTTTTTTTTTTCTAAATCATGCTGCTACATTTACATCAAAGCCCAGGTCATAGCAACTCTGATGTACTGAGGGAACTGATAGCTAATTTGAGAGCAATCTGACTTACCAATCATTCTAATTCATTTCTAGTTCTATAACTCTTGTTTCTCTAACTTTTTAATTTTATCATTCTCTTCAAAGATAATAGTAATAAGCAAGGTTATAATAACTGAAAATAACATTAATAATTTTCTAATGACCATCATTATAATAGTTGTTTTATATGTATTGTTTCATTTAACCTTGTAGAATGGGAACCCAAACAGAGGGGAGATAGAGGAGAGAAAAGAGAGAGAGACTAATAAAAGAAAAAGAAAGGAAGGAAGGAGAGAAAGAAGGAAGGAGGGAGGGAGGGAAGGAAAGAAGAAAGAAAGGAAAAGAATTGTGTTTATTCAGCTTTATTTCAGTCATTCTAATAAATAATGGGCTGGGTAGATTTCAGACATTCACATTCCTATTTTTCTAAATGCATCCAAAATAAATATAAACATATATGATATACATTAGGAAAGACTAAAATCATTCTCTACATTTATATTTAAATCAGAATCTCTTAATAAGCCATAGGAAAAAAACATATATCATTCCATGTTCCTAATTCCAACAGACTTCTTAAAGATCCAAGAGAACATTCTGTTCATGAAACAATGAACCTTAGATTATAGGCAAAACTTCACTAAATCATTCTACATCATTTACTGCTGGCATGGATTTGTATGCACTAGAGCACATGTTCTCCACCATGGTGAAAAGCCCTATACTGGCAAAGATGTAGTTAAATTTCTTGTCTTAGCTTGGTGTCTTTTCTCATCTTATCACCTATAACCCTGCACTCAATTTCCTGGTCCAATCCCTGCCACATCTGGTTCAGAAGTGATTAAGAAGGTTGAGTAGACACATGCTAATCTCCAAAATAGCCGAATCTATTTCTTGAATACTAAAATCTTATTCTCATGCTTTATTTTCTCCAGAAATTTTCCCTCTAATATCCTTAAATGAGATTAGGAACCCTTTTGTCAAGAAACAAAAAACTAGTTGCTGCCCTGTAAGTCTGAAGTTGTCAGACAGCTTGGGTACATTACTTGTAACCAGTCCAAAGCTAACCCCAGCTTCATCTCTACTAGGTGGAGCTGGTGACTGAAGACACCTGTCCCAAAGGTCACTTCAATCATCACTCTTCATAATGTGACATGTAAGAAAGTCAGTGTTTCTCAGAATCTTGTACCTGTAAAAAGGCACTAGACCAAGATTACTCTATCCAGCAAAGCTATCATTTAGAATGGAAGGGCAGATAAAGTGCTTTCCAGACAAGGTAAAACCAAAGGAGTTCATCATCACCAAGACTTCATTATATGAAATGTTAAAGGAACTTATTTAGAAAAAAGAAGAAAATCACAATTATGAACATGAAAATGACAACAAACACCTACCAACAAATGAGTTTAAAAAACAAAAATAAAAACAAACTAAGCAAACAAGTAGAACAGGAATAGAATCATAGATATGGAGATCATTTGGAGGGTTATCAGCTGGGAGGGGGAAAGGGAAGAACTGGGTAAAAGGTACAAGGATTTAGAAGAATAACTGAGTAGGTACAAAATAGATGAGGGGGGAGGGTTAAGAACAATATAGACAATGGAAAAGCCAAAGAACTTAACATGCACAACCCATGGACATGAACTAAGCGTGGGAGGGATGACTGGAGGAAAGGTGGGAACTGGGTAGAGGGGGGAAAGGGGGAAAAATAGAGACAACTGTAATAACATAATTAATAAAATATACTTGAAAAAAGGCAGTGGATAAAGCAAAGGAATTAATTAAACAAAGTAAACAAGAAGGCAATAAGGTCATTACCTTGTTATAAAAATAACAAATGGGTATTTTTTTTAATTTATAGGTTTAAAGATTAATTAAATCTAAGAAGTATATCTTTTTTACAACTTAACATCTCTAAAATTAGGATCATAGTGGCAAATAAAATAAAGTACATCTTACAAATAGTGAAATAATTTGTTACTATGCTGTTATAAAAATATATTCATCTGGCTCATCAAATTCTTTTGATGTTACATATTGTATTGAAAAGAAAGTTTTAACTACTACACTACCTATCAGAAATTATCTCAGGAAATAAATAACATTATACAGTTTAGGAAATACTATTTTATGCTAAAATTACGGGTGAATTGAAGGCATTAGAGCAGTAAGCAAAACCCTGGGGAGGTTATTATTGGTTTAATGTTTCTAATTCATTGGTAGTATTAATCCCACATTCTGAAACACCAAAACTGTGTTTGTGATGATGATATTGTATAGAATACAATGAATGTATGAAATTATGCTTTATATATGTTTCAGATAAAATATAAATATCATAGCATAACTGTCCTTAGCATCTTGTCTTAGTAAGTTAAGTGAATAGAGGTCAGGTCAAACCCCATTGATGAGAAAACAATGTAAACTGAACTTTTTTACTATTATAACAAAATACTAGGGACATCAATATTACTAGAGTTGATGCCACATCTGTTGTGCATTCTGACCTCGATGTGTGATAGGAAACATCTTCATGGAGACACCTACCTCTAGAAGCCAGTAAGACTGCTTTAGGAGACTTCAAGGTACTGTGGGGACACAATATATTTGTCAATAGACTGACAAATATAGCTCAGGAGTTTGCATGATGTAAGAATGTTTATTGCCTTATTAGTAGCACATTTGCTTTTTAACATAAATGCAGTTACTTCACTTAATAGTAAAGAACAAACAGGAGAAATAAATGGTAGAGTAAATGGGGAGATGTTGCAGCCAATTAAATAATGGTCTCTGAAAAAGATATGACCAAGTCCTAGCCTGGCACCTATGCATATAACCTTATTTGTGAATAATGGTCTTTGCAGATCTGATTAAGTATATCAAAATGAGGTAATGCTGGATTTAGCATGGGACCAAAACCCAATGACTAGTGTCTTTATAAGAGGAAGATGGAGATTTGACAGTCAGAGACACAAAGAACAAAGCAAAGTGAAGACAGAGATTGGAATTTTGCAGCTACAAACCAATGAATGCTAAAAACTGCCCAACTGCCACCAAAACCAAAGACAGAGTCATGGAATAGAGTCCCCCTCAGAGCCTCCAAAAAGAACCATCCCTGCCTGACACTTTGTTGAACTTCTGGCTTCCAAAACTCTGAAAAACCAAATAAATCTTGTTTTTTTTTAAGCAACCAACTTTGTTGTAATTGGCTACAGCAGCCCCAGGGAACTAATACAAAGATTGGGCACAAAACTGCAGGGCGTGGACAAAACAGAGATATAAACAGAGTCCTGGGCACATGAGAAGAGCACTAGCCTATGAGCCATTATTGACTCTGGAAATATTATAAGAAGCGCTAAAGGTAAATAGGGAGCATTATCACTGGCTACATTTTTGATAAAATAAGACTTTTTCAGGTGCTATCAAATGATCTGCTATTCATTTCCCTTTTCAAAACAAGTGTAGCAGAGAAGAAAAGCATATGGATGCGTAAGGTGAGATGGCTTAGTTTCATATTCTCCTCTTTCACTTAGCTGGAGCTTTGTGCTCATGTGTTTGTTTCATCTGTAAAATGGAGATAATGATAATGTACATGTCATTGGGTTGTTGAAAGGAATAGATACATTTATATATAAAGTGCTTAAGTATTATAAATTTTGTATATGTTTACTTTTACTATTTAAGATATCATTATTACCAGAGTTTGCAAATTCTCTAATTTTAGCTCAATAATGTGACAAGTATAATGTACATTATACTGATCTGGAAGTGAATAAGTCATATTACATTTCAAAGAAAATAGAAACGAGAGCAAGAAGTCCACAAAGGTAACGAGAGAATTCAAAATTTTGTCAGGGTTCCTTTGAAAATGCTGACAGCTGTGCTCTGCTTCACAAAACAAGCAGCAGCGGACCCGGCACTGAGAAGAGCAGTCACAAGGAAGCTGGTGTCATCCAACAGCCCATGGTCACTCCTCAGGTCCATAGGCTCCCTTCTACAGAGAAAATCCTCTCTTCCTATACTTTGTCTCTCTGTGGTTGTGAACTATATCCATTTTTCCCATTTTATGCTATGCAGGCTCCTTATTTTTCTCTCTGCTGAACTCTCAGTTTGATCCATTATCTCTATATTCTCATCACATTTCTTCCAGCTTGTTAAGTGGTTTATTATGCTTTAACTTTTTACTACTCAGAAATACCACAGAGTGGTATCTACTACTAAATTATTTTGAATAAGAGAAAGAAGATAGGGAAAGAATGAAAAGAAGGGGAGAAAGGGACAAAAATTAAATCATATTCACCTTTAATTTTGTGCCTATATGTAACTCTGAAACAGAAATTCCTTTTCTAAGTAACTTATTTTCCAGTTACAGTTGACATGCAATATTATATTAGTTTTACATGTACAACATAGTACTTGGACATTTACATACCTTATGAAGCAATTGCTCCAATAAGTCTAGTACCCATCTTACATCATACATAGTTATTACAATATAATGGACTATATTCCCTGTGCTGTATTTTATATCCCCATGATATTTTTATTACTGACAATCTATATGACTTAATCCTTTCTACGTTTTTCACCTATTCCCACCAATCTCCCTCCTATCTGGCAACCATCAATTTGTAGAACAGAAATTCTTTTACCTAATAGATTATGTTCCAAAAGTCTTCTTGTAATGTAATTTATTTATTAGTCCTTAGTGACACTTTCTTCACCTGTTGAAAGTGGGCAGAGTCAGAAGAGTTTTGTTCCATTGGGTTCAAATTTATGAAAGCACATAAATTTAAACTGAGAAGACAAGCTTCTGTTTGAGGTCTGGGGTATGTGCTGTGTCTGGGTCTCACCGTGATAGAGTGAGATTGCACCACGGTCTGTTGGCCTTGGGTTTGGAAGAATGATAGCTATTCCTGTGGCCTTTTGAACCAAATGGACATTTTGAGTGTTTTCCCCCACACTTTCCTGAATTCCATGTTCTTCAGAAAATGGAACTTGCTTTCTTAAGCCCATTAGTGCTGTCCCTATGATCAAAATTGTGATAAATGTTGAGGGACAAAAAGCAGTGAGCTTCTGGCAAGGTTAATATGCACCTTTTTCCTTGAGAATTCTCTTGTTTTTCACATCGCAGATAGGCAGTCCATTTTATGTGTTCTTGCCTTCAGGACTTTGACTTGTGCAGATGGAGCAAAAGGGATAAAGACAAGTGCTCAAGGGTGAGAGATTAGAGGCAGCAGGATTTCACAGTCAAGGAAATAGGTAAAAGGTCATGTTAGTTATCTGTGGAATAACAGTGACCTGTGGATATATGGAGAACAACTAAGATCAGATTCTAGACATTAGAGGTCCAGACTCACAGGGTCCCTAAGCCCAGGGGGTGGCAAAATTTAAAGAACCTCCAGACTGAAAGGACATTTCTAAAGTTATGGGTGTGAACCAATGACTGTGACTCTAAAATTCCTCCTTTACATCTTGGTTCTAGGAGTGACCTTCATTTAACCTTTTAGGAAAAGTCTTAATCAGTATTAAGGTTAAATTTTTCCTTTTGCAGTAAGGGCATCCTAGAGTCAGATTGGGTGGATTTTAAGGCAATACAGGAAACCATCATCTCCTATATGCCAACTTGGTGAGCTAAAACCTGTTAAGCATTAAAGCAGCACTTACTGTAGAGATTCTGAAGGAAAACAGTGTTCCATGATCTTAGAGATACAAACAGAGATTTCAAGGGAAGAAAAGTAAACTATAGAAATAGAATTCAAACAATGTCCTTGAATAAAATAGAACAACAAAAAGACCAGAAATTGAAAGAAAAATGACTTATTTTTGAGAAAGGTTTCAGGGAGAACATTGTTTTGAGAGTAAATATGTATTTTTCAAATATATACACAAAACAATCTACTATAGGTTTCACAAGCATAAAATGTGGTAAGTCTATTAAAATTACGTTATTCTTTTCAGCAAAGCTGGCATTCTCATTGTGATCACACAGAGTAAGAAATATTACATATCCTATATGATCAGATGTATATTGGGTTAAAATTGTAGCAACTAAAAAAGAGGTAAATATGGCTCTGTTCTTTGGGATCTCAAACAAAATCTATGAATAACCAATTTGAAAATAACACATCTATTCAAATAGTAGCATATGTGGTAGACATTATAAATGAGTATCATACACATTCAGAGAAAGACAAGACACATGGCAGGGAAGTCTTCCCGGAAAATAGGGGAAAGATAGTGAAGAAGAAATTCAACCCAAGGGAGATTCTTCTAAATGTGTATTTTATATCAGAATTACTTTAACAGTAGATAAGTAGTGTCATTATTCAAAATTAAAGTAAAAATAAAAACAAAACAGAATCATTGATGGCATCTTTAATACATCACCATTTAAGAATGAAAGACAACTGAGAGAAATTATGTCACATGTATGTTTTATGTATCAAATGTGCATTAGCATGGTAAACATAAAAGTTTAATTAACTAATGCCCATGGGGAGACAAAATGGTCACATCTCAGTATTCTAGATTTTTGCCTCCATTTTACTCCAGACACATCTTGAGAGTCATTAAAACACATTCTATGACTCCTCATAACAAAGTGTCTAAATGCCTGCAAATAAAAAAGATCCCCAGCTCTAAAGATTCCTCCAAACTCTTAATCATCAGCTGTGAGAAAAGAGCAATTGAATAGACTTTATACTAGGCCCATCATGAGTCTCCTAGGAAGTCGAGTTGACTACAATAACTAGACATGGAGCTCTAATTATTAAGCAAGTCTTAGAAAAAGGTCTCAAGTCATTGGAAAACTCTTCATTTTTTTTCCTCACTTAAGTGGCACATGAAGAGGTAAAAACCTGTGAAAGCCATGGAACATAATTCTTATTAACCAACATTAACTGCCTGACCTGGGAATTGAGTCCTGGTTCTCAAAGGCAAATAATAAAAGTAAATTTCATCACACAGGGATTTTTTTATTCCATTGGGTTTACAAGTGTAGAAGGAGATTAAACAAAATGGCCTTAAAGGCCACAAATGTCCTAGAGAGGAGGCTTGCTTCCTAGGATTCAAATCTATTGCAAAAACTACCTGTTTTTCAAGACAGCTTTCTTTTGATCTCTATAAACTGGCAGTTTTCCCTTGTTTCCTTTACACGCCGACCTTTTATTGAAACTCTAATTAGTTTCATTGCTCATCTAAGTGAATAAAAATCTATTGCTTCATTGAAGGAAAATCAGATAGAGCATTTATGCTATTTTGATAACTTGTACATGTGATTTTTTAGCATTTATATACAATGTATTAAAGAAATTTAGACAAGATTGTTGCCAGATAAATTTGATGGATTCCCTGTGGTGTCAGTTCACTAATAAACCATCTATTTGGCATGTAATATAATAACAATATAAGATTGTCAGCATTATTAGACTTCAAAACTAGACCACCAAACAGTGCTTATATTCTTGTTCCATTATTAGGAATTTAAGTATTGTGAGAAAGTTCATTATTTAAGCCAACCAAATGTTATAAAATAGTAAAGTGAGCTAGCCTATATAATTCTCAACTTAGTTGCTTGTGATCAGCATACTTAGGGAGCAAACCCTTCTGGTGCAAACTTCAGCAATTGTGTTAAAGTGTAGAAATTGAATTAATAAATGTATGTATTAGTCTGCAATTCTTCTGAATGTTTCCTTCCTACCTCCTGGTCACTTCTGGTTCTATTTACTATCTAACCATCAATTCTGACCTTTAACAGAAATAAATAATATTTTAGACATAGGCAACTAGAAAGTGATAAAATAAAAGACAGATCACTGAACACTTTTGAGCCCATGCTTTAATATCACCCCTCCCAGAAAGATCCGTAAATTCCAAATCTGGCTAAAGGAAAATGGTTCTTCTTTTCAGAGACTCATCAAACATCTGTGTTAATCTGAAATCCAGTTGCTTTATTATGCTCATTAAAATCCCAAGAAAGAAATCTGTTATTAGTTATATTAATGATTTCACACTCAGATGTATAACCATCTGAGTTATAATCAAAATGAGTTAACTTGTCCAGAAGTGGACAGTTTTAAAATGGACACACATAACTTACAGAACTAAAAAAAAAAAGAACACCACTCAGGAACAATTCGTTTCCAGGAGAACATGGAGCCCAGACCAGAAAATCTTTTAATATTCCAAGAGAAATCAGACTTCTGGGTTTTTATGGGAAAAAATTTCCATGATTTTTAAATTCTGGCACCAATTTAAACGTTTTTAATGTGTAAATTAAATTAATAATTTAATAATTTATTAAATTAAATTATTTTGACTGCGAGTCAAAATAAATACATCTGTTGCCTGATTTAGCTCAGTTTGGACCTCTGAATTAAATAACAACACACATCAATGGGAAAAAATTCATATTTGACTCTTGAATGCCATTGTACACTACTATTTCTATCTCCTTCCCTTTTAGTAAGTTATCTAAATTTTATTACTCTCACATACTCTTATTGTGTGTATCCTTTTATTACTTAATGCAAAATGAATAAGTAAATTAGGATTAAGAAGAAAGATAATAGTAAGGTAATGCTCATATGCACTAAAATAAGAGTGATTAAATGGTTTTTTTCCAGTTATCTTCTATAACTTAATTTAAATTTTTCCACTCTACCCTTCAAATAAATTTTCTAGCAAAGTACAGATTCCCACTGCCTCTTCTTAACTGAACAGAACTAAAAATCATTGAGTCCTACAACCACAAAGGCAATTTAAATTCCCTTTCCCCAACATAAATCTCGATGAAACTGGGAAACAAACAAATAAATAAAAATTCCAAAGTATCAGTTGAAAAACTTTTGAATTCTTATCACTGCTATCATTCAGAACCTATATAGAGACATTCACAGTTCCAACCAATAAATTCAATGTACAAGACAACCACCTATCAGTCCAGCTTCCTGAGCAGCCCTTTCCACTGTCTAAAAAGAGAATAAATGGTTAGGGAGGAAGAGCCCTTCCAAAATGCTCTGAAGTTTGACTACAAAGTTAAGGATATTTCTCCAGAAAACTCCAATAAAAGGTCATTAAAGACACCACAACTAAAGAATTAATAATTAATTTTCTTGGATCATATTGTGATTTTTTCAGAATACATATGATCAAACTGATTCACAAGTGAAACCTTTCCTGTTTGGTGAAAGAGTCATGGGAATCAAGGCATAATCAAGAGTTAAGATATACAAAAGATGAACTCATTCACCAGACAAGAGATAAAGGTGATTGTGCTCCTATCACTTCATTACTCATTATAACTAAGACAGAGCATTCAACATTCTCTGGTCAGACCTGAAAATGTGTAAGAACTTTGTGAAGAATTGTTGAGTTACAAGAACAGAGGCTACAGACTAATAGCCTTCATAAGCATAGACAAAAAAAATTGGCAAATGTTTAACAAATTTAATTCAATAATTCTTAAAAATATTAACACAAAATGGCCAAGTACGGTTTATCCAAGGAAAACCAGGTTTGTTTAATATTGCAAAATATATGTAATTTACCTTATTAATAAAACAAAAGAAGAAGGAAATAAATGATATCTCAACAAATACCGGAAAAACATTTGATAAAGCTCAACACACTTTTTGTTAAGAATTCTCAGCATGCTGCCCTGGCTGGTGTGGCTCAGTGGATTGAGCACTGGACTGCAAAGCAAAGGGTCGCCGGCTAGATTCCCAGTTGGGGCACATGCCTGGGCTGCAGGCCAAGTCCCCAGTAGGGGATGCATGAGAGGCAACCATACACTGATGTTTCTCTCCTTCTCTTTCTCCCTCCCTTCCCCTCTCTCTAAAAATAAATAAGTGAAATTGTAAAAGAAAAAAAAAAAAAAGAATTTTCAGCATGCTAAGAATAGAAGATATCTTCAACTTGATAGAAGATTCCTATTATGGTTTAATATTTATAATTAACATTATTTAAAATATTGGAAACAACCCAAAATACTCATCCATGGGGCACTGACTGGATAAATTATAGTATATCCAACCAAGCAATTACTTTAAGCATAGACATAATACAGACAGAGAGTGAGATGCACACTGATGTTTTTAGGGGTGAGGAATAAACCTACTTTGAAAGGATTTGACAAAAGGGAGATGTGTGTCTATTTATAGAAATAGAACAGACTTGGCAAGATGTTAACAATTGGTAAATCTAGATGTGGGAAACACTATTTCTTGTATTGTTCTTTTAACTTTTTAGTAGTTTTGTAATTTTTCAAATAAAATTAGATTTCAAAACAGAGTCAGCTTTCTTTTCTATTCTTTCCACAAGGCTAGACACTTTGAAAGTATCAATTTTGTGATCTATTTTATGTTCATTTAATCTATAGTCATTGGACTATTTGTGTTTCTGATTTCTCTGATCAATTTTGCTAATATTTATTCTTAGGGGAATAAATATTATTTATGCCTTTGATATTTTCAAATTCTTTAGTACCCTCCACATATTAAAGAGTACATACAGGGAGTGTTGTGTAAGTTATAAGCCTCCTATCCAGAATAGGTTTCACTTCTTATCACATTCGTCATTTTATTGTTTGATTTCTCACATGGAAGACTAACTATAGAAAGTCATGAGCAATATAGGACAACATATTCAGTGTCAGTTAACATGCTAAAAGTCCATTAGATCTGAGAGCAGCAGTACTAGTTAACTAGGAAAAAGTGCTGGTCACAAACTTTTGGGGCTAATTCTGGGGAAAGTGGAGCCCAATATCATTAACCATCAAATATACTAATGTATACTTATGCTTTTAACTTCTCTTGCTTATACATACTTTCCTCTCCCATGTTTTTGAAAGGACAGGGCATGGAGAGCCACAGCTGTATAAACTGGTCCCAGGCCAATGATACTGCTGGGGTGCCTGGCATAAGCAAAGGCCAAACACATAACAAGGAAAGATTTCCTCAAGTACAAGATGTTTCCTAAGTGCAGCATGGTATTTGGGGAGACTTTTTCTAATTATGTCTCTTTCTTCTCTTTAAGTTCATCCTCTATACTGTAAATATCTAAGACTTGCTCTCTGAGTTATAAAGAAATTGAAGACAATTTTTTTAACTTCTCAGCCCTAAAATATTAAAACCTTAAAGCTAGAAAAATGCCAAATATGTATGTTACAGCTAGTTCATGCCTCTATAAATAATGCAAAATGAATATTCACCCAGAATTTTTAATGTCCTTTACATGATTCCTTAAAATATTATCTCAAGATTATTCAAGAATTTAGGAACTGAATTGCAATAACAAGCTGATGTTTGCCCTTTATTTTAGCTCTACTTTAATAGAAGAGGGTGGTAATTTAAAGAGTTCTAAAGGTAGAATTTGGAAACTAAAATCTCATACCAGTGTATGTGGCTAAGTGCATGAGCTTTCTGAGTTCAAATCCTGGCTCTGCCATTTCATAGCTCTGTAGGAACATCACTCTATCTATTGGCATTGATTTCAGAGAGTAAAGACATACAACATAGGGTTATCATAAAAATAAATGGAAAGCTGGAAACAATGCGGACTAAACAGAAAACAAACCAACACTGGATAAAATATAACAAAGATAATTTTAAAGTTTTCTCCCAGGAGAGACAAAGGGGCAGTCTAAGAAGAGAGAAACAAAAGGAAAGATAAAGCCATAGAATAAGGCCACATCTGATTGTGCAATAGCTGTTTGAATGGGGAAAGAAGCTATCAAATTTAGTGATAAACAGGAGTTCAGATTACATTGTCCACATAGGGAAAGATTATGCTAGACTAGGGCTACAAGACACATGACATCAGAAACGGTACATCTTAATCACTGAAACCTTTAAAGAACTGCATCTTCAGTGAAAAGAGATCTTACAGGAGAAAAATATACCTTGGAAAAACACAGACTGTGCCTTCCATAGGTTTAGATCATAAATGTACATTACATACATGGTATAGTAAAACCTAAGTTTAATAGTTAAAACAAAAAGTGAATGAGGTAAAATTTAGAAACACAGATCGACACAAGATACTGATTGATGTCAGTAGCTCTCAGTAGATCAGGTATGAGAGCATAAAAGTAGGTAGTTATATTAATCCAATAATGAACATTTACATACAGAAGGACATGGGAGAGTATAAATCAAGGGTGTTGGAATGAAAGGGATTCAGAACTTAGGCTGAATGAGATGAGAAGTGATAGTATTTGATACTGAAAAATAAGTAGGAAGATGGGCACAAATGCACTGGGTATCATGATGACTTCAAACCAAGTATAACCAGAGAACAGTGGTCCCAGTGAAAGATCATTACACTACATTTAGTGTGCTAAAATTTAACATTCCTATGATGGAGTATGTTCAGGATAAGGCCACAGGGGAGACTTTCTGGATAGCAAAATTAACAAAGGTTACAATTGGTTAAAGAAGTAACTGTTGGGTTCAGAATGCTTACCATTCTTCTCCTCCCCCAGGATTCTAGCTGATGGAAGCAAGGCTGATAGGGGTCAAAATTGCATCTCATTAATAAGAGTATCATACCCTCCAACTGCCTAGTTCTGTGACAAAGCTAAAGAGAATCATGCTGCTGGCAGTTGAGACCAAGATGAAGGCCAAGAATCACCTACACCAAACAGACTTTGTGATCCACCCGTTGGGATAATTAAATCTGCCAAGCAGATTCTGACCCATCTGGTTTTACTTTCAAAGTGAGTCATGAGCAGAATGGAAGGTAGGAGAGTGCTAACCTAATGACCTGATTGTGCTATGACATAAAAAGAGAAAGTAGAGAAGAGTACAATTCCCTTTATACCAGTTCTTGAAGCAAAAAAGAGAGGGGGGGGCAGGAGGGGTGAGAGGGGGATGGTGTAGGGGAGGCAGAATAAGAGGGCAAATGAAAGAAAGAAAATGAGAGGGCAAGAGAACATGTGCCTTTTTTTTTTTTTTTTTTTTTTTTGCTAAAATAAGAGCACCCACCAAAAAAGAAAACCTTTGGTCACTGGATGTCTCAAGGTCTGCTCAATTTTACCAATATGTTAACCATTTTTTCCCATTTAGACAGACACAAGTAAGAGAAGGAGATTCTCTCCACAAATGTCCCATCCCTATTAGAGAGGAGAGCAAAAGTTCCTTCCAACAGAAGCATGAATACGGGAGTTTACAAGCATTTCCAATATTTGAGACAAATATGGAAATACTGAGACTTACTTATTGAGACTTACATGGATGCTGTTGAAGTTTATGGTGAAGGCAGAACTAGAGTTTAAATAAATATAGTAAGTCTGTGCATTTGTAGATTTTATCACATTTAAGAAATTAATCCACCAGATTGTAATTTTAGACCATCAATTTCCAAGTCTTTTGGTAGATTATAATCCTAAAGTAAATGGTTTCCTTAGCCTCCTCTAAGGCTTTCCTACCTCAGCAATAGCTGCTGCCTCACAAAGATCCTCTGAGACACATAAAGATGACAATGCTTAGTTGTTTCTTATAGTTGGAACCTAAGCATATAGTGTTATTCATATCCACAATCAAATTACTAATTGACTTCATTAGTATAAATGTCTTACATTTTGTAAGTTTCAAGCTAAGATTCATACACACATCATCCTTTTTTTCCATACAGGCTAAATTCTCTAATGGAAATAAAACAGTACAAGTAACTTCTCTATAATCTATATATTTATAATCTGTATAGCTTATAATCTATCTGTCTTAGATGTATAATTAAAAAACTCTTACCCCTACTTCCAGCCAAGAAGGAGGTATAGGTAGATATGCTTCGCCTCCTCGCATAACTTTAAAAAAAAAAAGGATAACAACTAATTTAAAAATAAAAAGCACCCAGAACTGCCAGAAAATTGAACTGTATGGAAGTTTGACAACCAAGGAGATAAAGAAAAAACATTCATCAAGGCTGGTAAGAGGGGCAGAGATGGGCAGCCACTGCACGACAGGCAACAAGGGTAGAGAGTATGTGCAAGGAGGTGGACCAGGCAGTGGCACATTCACATATGGATAAAAACCAGGAAGAACAACTGGGGAGGGAGCAGTCCCAGCCCAGAACAGACTGCACTACCCAGGGTTCCAGCACCAGGAATAAAGCCTCATAACCTCTCGTTGTAAAAACCTGTGGGGGTTGCAGTGGTAGAAGAAACTGCCAGTATCTCAGGAGAGCCCATTTCAGGGTCCCACAAGGTCCTAGAAATTACACAAGCCCACCTCACAAGAAGAGCCAGCACCAGGGCAGCACCTGGAAGAGTGCTATTTGCTTGCAGGAAACAGGGGAAATGACTGAAAGCAGGGAAAGAGTCCAGCAAGCAGCATTGTTCCCTCTCTGACCCCTCCCCCCCATACAGTGCCACAACATGGTGAACCAGGATGCCCTGTCCTGATGAATATATAAGGCTCCACCCCTTACAACATAACAGGTTTGCCAAGACAAAGAAATATGACTCAAATAAAAGAGCAGATCAAAATTCCAGAAAAAGTAGTAAGCAACAAGGAGATAGCCAACCTATCAGATGCAGAGATCAAAACATTGGTAATCAGGATGCTCAGAGAAATGATTGAGTATGGCCACAAAATAAAAGAAGAATGAAGGCTATATAACATGAAATAAAGAAAAATATATAGGGAAACAACAATGAAGGGGAGAAAACTGGGACTTAAATCAATGACTTGGAAAAAAAGAAATAAATAAACAGTCAGCTAGAACAGAATGAAGAAACAATAATTCAAAAAAATGAGGAGAGGCTTAGGAACCTCTGGGACAACTTTTAACATTACAATATCTGGATCATAGAGGTACCCAAATAAGAAGAGGAAGAGCAAGAAATTGAAAACTTATTTGAAAAATTAATGAAAGCAAACTTCCTTAGCCTGGGCAAAGGAAGTAGACATATAAGTCCAGGAAGCTCAGGGAGTCCCAAACAAGTTGGACTCAAAGAGGGCCACATGAAGACACATCATAATTAAAATGCTAGAGATTAAAGATAAAACAAGAATCCCAAAAGCAGCAAAAGAAGAGAGTTATCTACAAAGGGTTCCCCTAAGATATCAGCTGATCTTTCAAAAGAAACCTTACAGGCAAGAAGGGGCAGGAAAGAAATATACAAAGTGATGAAAAGCAAGGACCTACATCCAAGACTACTCTATCCAGCAAAGCTATTATTTAGAATGGAAGGGGAGATACAGTGCTTTCCAGCTAAAGTTAAGAGTTCATCATCACCAAGCCCTTATTATGTGAAATGTTCAAGGGACTTATTTAGGAAAGATCAAAACAACAAATATTAAAATTACAATAGACTCACAACTATCAACAACTTAACCTAAAAAAAAATAAGCAAACAACTAGAACAGGAACAGAATCACAGAACTGAGATCACATGGAGGATTATCAGCAGAGAAGGTGAAGGAAGAGAATGGAGAAAGAGATACAGAAGATAAGAAGCATAATTGGTAGGTATAAAACAGACAGGGAGAGGTTAATAATAGTATAGGAAATGGAGCAGTCAAGGAATGGATACATACAATCCATGAACATGAACTAAGGGTAGGGGATTGCTGGAGTGAAGGGGGGTACCAGGAAGTAGGGCACAAAGGGGAAGAAAAATGGGACAACTGTAATAGCACAATCAATAAAATATACTTAAAAAGAAAAATGTGTCCGTAATAGTATCATTAACCAGGTTTTTAAAAAAACTGTCGACTATGCATACTGAATCTCCATGTCATCTACCCCACTATCTGACACCCACCCCAGTTATATAAAGTTGTCTTTCAACTGTCTGGCCCATTTTTATGTTGCTTAAACAGCCTGTTACTTTTTCATGGACAGGTGCTTGCCTCTTCATCTATTACCAGTCTTTAGCCTTCTCTCCCAAAACTGACCAAACACTAAAAAGATAAAATGTAGAGTGATAAGGAGAGCTTGTGTGGGCTTTGGTTTAGAGTCAGACAAAACAATTGGTTAAAATCCTACTTGTAACTGCCACTAGAAATATAATCATGTATATATCTAAATATTATATTTAGTCTCCTTATCTATTACAATAATACATCATAGGCATTGTGCATAGAAAAATGAGATAATATATGCAAATATTAAAACATTCAACAACACCTGCCATATAGTAGGCTTTCAGAAAATGGTACTTCACATTCCAATAAAATGTGGGTACCATTTTTTGAAAAATTGGCAACTCCTATCACTATGTCTGAAAATCATTCCATTCTAGCCATGCCAGTTATTTTCTTTTTGAGTCAGAAAATGTATGTCCTATATTTACATAGCAAATTACATTTCCCAAGTTCCATTGTCAACTGGCTGACAGCTAAGTTTCACCCATATGAACCTTGACAAAAAATAAGGAGGCAGAATGGAAGGGGAAGCCAGGGTATAGTTCAGTTTCTCTCACTTTCTAAAGTAGCATCTCCAGCAACAGCAGTACCTTCCACAAGACAGGATCTCCTTCCATGGACCCAGCTGCTGTGGGTCCACCTGCCTGGGTGTAGTCCCAGCTCTGGGGCACTAATAATACCACATCTTTCATCAGGCCTCTAGCACTAGCTGTGATGCTGTTTCTTCCTGTAACAAGTGACTGGTCTTCCTCATCCTCTTTCTTTCTTTCTTTCTTTCTTTCTTTCTTTCTTTCTTTCTTTCTTTCTTTCTTTCCTCTCTTTCTCTCTTTCTCTCTTTCTCTCTTCTTTCTTTCTGTTGTCAGCTCTCTTAACAACTTGGTAACTAGGTCCCTGCATTAATTCCCTCCATAGCATGGACTGGGTTTTCCTGATGAAGCCAAGTTAAAGTTTACACAAGTCAACAATAATCTTTTTTATTATATAATATTGATTTTGATAATATTTATAGCCTATACTAAGATATTATTCCTAGAAATGAAATGCCTATGCTTGCAAAGGTTACAGAGAGTAAAAAAGAATTAAAATAGTTTCCAAGTATTAAGGACATAGCTGAGAACCATGAGTAATTCCTTCCTTTAACATAAGTGAGAGTCAATTTGTCACACCTATCAATTCTTTCATGGGCAGCCAAAAACAACTGTATTTTCAGGCTGCCCCTCAACATTACCTCTAACTGAGCAGCTTAAACAAGAGAAATTTCTCTTATAATCCTGTAGGCTAGAAGTAGAGATCAAGGTGTTAGCAGAGTTGCTTCCTTCTCAGGAAGCCAGGGCATAGATCACTTTCACTCTCCTCCCCAGGTAGTATCTCTAAAAGCAAGAACAGCTCCCACTGGGACAACTTTTCTTACACAGTCCCAGCTTCTTCTTGTAAGAGCTATGAGAAAGAACCTGTGCCTCACCAGAGCTTCCAACAGTTTGCTGACAATCTTCAACATTCCTTGGCTTGTAGAAGCATCACTCTGATGTCTGCCTTCATCTTCACATAATGTTCTCCCTTCATTCTTGACTGTGTCTAAATTTCTGCTTTTATAAGGACCTCAGACATATTAGATTAGGAACCCATATTGCTCCTAGTATGGTATAAGTCCATGCTAGTATAACTTCATATTAACTAGTTACATCTGCAATGACACAATTTCCAAACAAGTTCACATTCTGAGGTATTGAGGGTTAGAACTTCAACATAATAATTTTGGGGGTGGGGAACACAATTCAGCTCACAACACAGGCTAAGGTGCACATTGGGAGAACATATTTTTTAAAGTTTGCTGCCAAATCTAGATACTTCCTTCAATATGATATTCATTCCACAAAATAGAAAATCTGAAAGTATCTTCCTTTCACTGCAGATCATTTGGAAAAGAAAAGGGAAAAATTCAAATATAATCAGGTTTCTCCTTTATTCATAACCCTAGGTACCAAGTGATTTGTGAAGATCTCAGTTTATGTTTCACTTATATTATGGTATTGAATGACGTAATTCTATATAATTTATGATGGCTCTTCCAATTAGTTGAGTTCCTTAAAAAGTCAGGTCACCCAGAGAGGTTCTGGAGGCATGTTAATTAGAATCAAGTAAGACAGATTGGCATTACACGCCACCACTATAAAAGGCACAGTGGAATCGGAGAAAGAAGAGATTTGTTATGAGCTGTAACAGAAAGATGAGACGCTGTATCAGGGGGAGAAAACAGGACAGAAATAAACTGAAACTGATGCTTTGCATCTAAGAAAGAATTGCACTAAAATATTATTGCTTAAGACAGCCTAGGAGTAGAAAGAAATAAAATGTTTATAACATAGAAATAAAGCTTAAAACCAAGTGGAAATGAACTGATACAGAGCTCCCAAAAGCAAAGCCATTAGAATAAAGTCTAAATTTGTGCTTGCATTTTGCTTGAAACAGGGAAGCACTGATATATGTACTAGAACAGTAAAGTCAGTAGTTACCCACCTTCATCTCAAAGTTAAGATTGTCTTTATAGTATAGGTGTTGATGGTGGAAAAAACAGTGGAGAAAAAGTAAAAATTTATTGAGTTTTTTTCTAAATTTGCCCCCCAAATCTTTGAGTTTTGAGTAGAGGTATTAGGAATTAGGGAAAAAATATTTTCAAATGTTCACAGTAGCTCTAGCTTTAAAAGAAGAGGGACTTAATTCACCTTTGGGGCACATACTTCCTTTGATTTTTAAAAACCACCATAGTAGTATTTCTAGTTAAGGAAATGCAAGACAGAGTTACTCTTCTAAAACCAAGGATTTTGCTATGCTCTAAGAAAATAGTCTGTTCTCTATATTATATAAAAGAGTGTTGTGAGAAATAATACATTTCTAGGTTCCTGTACCCTTCTGAGAAATATTTAGTATAATTATTTACAGTGCAGTAACTGGAAATTATTACTTGTTAGTGTGTATGTGTGCATGCATGCATCCGTGTGTGTGTGCATTCTTGTTCAAACATTTTGACATCAAGATATGAGGAACTAAGACTCTGAATAGTACAAAATCACATGCTCTCCTCAAACTGGAGGGAAACCTATAAGAAGAAATAAGTCTGTACTTGATGATATTCAACTTGACCTGAACAGTTTGTGGTTCAATGAGGCGTATGTCTAGCAGAATAACTCAGAACTTGGGCAATACACAAATATCTTCTTGCTCAATTGTTGTGGCTGGGACTTCCAGTACTGTGTTGAATAAGAGTGGTGAAAGACATCCCTGTCTTGTTTCCAGTCTTAAGGGAAACTCTTGCTCTTTGAGTATGATGCTGGCTGTGGGTTTGTAATATATGGCCTTTATTACATTGAGGTATGTTCCCTCTATTCCCACTTCGCTGAGAGTTTTTACCATAAATGGGTGCTGGATTTTATTGAATGCTTTTTCTATATCTATTGATATGATCATGCGGTTTTTATGCTTCATCTTGTTTATGTGGTGTATCATATTTATTGATTTGCAGATATTGTACTAACCTTTCATCCCCAGAATAAATCCCACTTGATCACGGTGTATGATCTTTTTAATGTATTTTGGAACCAGTTTGCTAATATTTTGTTGAGGATTTTAGCATCTATGTTCATCAGGGATATTGGCCTATAATTTTCTTTCTTTGTAATGTCTTTAACTGGTTTTGGAATGACAAAAATACTGGCTTTGTGAAATGAGCTTGAGGGTCTTTTCTCCCCTGAATTTTTTGGAATAGTTTGAAGATAGGTGTAAGTTCTTCTTTGAATGTCTGGTTAAAATTCACCTAAAATGTAAAAGGATTAAAAAACCCTCATAAACACAGACAAGAGTATGGTGATTACCAGATGGAAAGAAAGGTGAGGGAAGGTAGATGAGGGTAAAGTGGGGATAAATGGTGATGGAAGAAGACTTGATATGGGATAATAAACACATAATATAACAGATGATGTATTATAGAATTGTACACCTGAAACCTATACAATTTTACTAACCTGTCACTCCAATTAATTCAGCTTAAAAAAAGATTTAGGAACCATTTTTCAAATACTGTAATCTTCTCTCATCTGTGTTTTGGGGAATTAGGAGTAGAGACTATGTCCATGTTTGGAACCTAGTAGTAAAGAAAACTGCATCCTTATTCTTTTTCCAAAGGTTGAATTTTGATAACATCTTTCCAAGGTAAGCCAGTTTTTCCAGAAATGCAGAAGACGATGGGGATCAAAGCAAATGTGAGGTTCCCCTGGGTGATTGCTAAAGTAAAATTAAGCATAAGAAGAACTTTATTGGAGATTGATGGAGAAACCACTTCTTATAATTTCTAGAAGGAAAAAGACATCTAAGGAGAATTGGAGCTTGGTCTCATTATTACTTATAAGGTAACAAAGGGGCAAAGAACATTTCTGTTATGCACACTTAGAAGTTTCTTTGCCTCATATTGTGTTTTCTGTATAGCATTATTTGATTCATCATTGATAAATAAACTAATGTATGCTGTTCTTATTTTAACAATGTTTTCAGAAAGCAAAGACAGTGGTACTTTCTCATTTCCTTTGCACTTGAGAAGATGAAATCCCTGAGTAATAATAATTAAGAAATCTTATTTCAACTAACAGTTTTCTTTTCTTCCCAGCCACCCTCACTTCCACACTTAAAACTTTTTCATCACCTGGCAAATAAATCCTACCCTTCTTAGCACAGACACACCATCCTAGCCCAAACCTGGGTTACAGTTATTTGCTTCACTGTCAGTCTTTGTCACTGGATTATTCCCAAAGAGACAATGTTCCTTAAAGGAATGTACCATTTCTTTTTCATAATGAGCTTATCATTTTTATTAAATTTATGGGGGTGACATTAGTTAATAAAAGTATATAGGTTTCAGGTATAAAATTCTATAACACATCATCTGTATATTGAATTGTGTTCACTGCCTCAAGTCAAGTATCTTTTCATCATCTTTTACCATCTCCCCTTTATTTTATTCTACCTCTCCCTATAATTTTAGAATTAAGTAATTACCTTATGACACTTACAAAATTAAGGCATATCTGTGGTTTAACAAATAAATTAGTGTAGAATATTTATTCTATTTATGCCCCCTAAAACTTTTAACCAGTTCTGCAAAATGGTTAAGAAAATATGTTGAGTTTCACCTCCTCTCTCTGCCTAACTTTGATAAGCTTGTTAATGAGTAATGAAACAGCAAAGGTGAGGAGAAGAGGAAAAAGAAGAGAGGTTAAGGGGATTAAATAATGAACTTGCTAATTAGTCTTATCTGACTAATCCTTGATTCACAGAAGAACATGGAAAATGTCCCCAAATATTAACATCATTCTGACTAGACAGATTATTGATATTCTCACAAGGGAAAGAAGGGAGAAATACCTTTGCTGTAATTATCAAGTAAGAAGCTTGCAGGGACTATATTTAAGGCATAAAGGGTAAAATAAAGTTCTTTCAGGCATCTTCTATCAGTAACATAAATAGAAATACATTTAGAAATGGTGGGTAAAGGGTCATTTAATCCATTCTGTTTCTTGACAGAATGGCACTTGTATTTTCAGCCTCACAATTGACAAGTCTATCAAAAAATAGAAGCTATTTTGTTTGGTCAGTACAGGAGGGTCCCCATTTTTCCAATAAACATGTTCTGTAAAATGTGTGTAGATCAAATATTTTAAAAAATATACTCTGTCCTGCATGGCTGTTGTAGCTCAGTGGATTGAGCACGGGCCTGTGAACTAAAGGATTGAGGTTCAATTCCCAGTCAGGGCACATGCCTAGGTTGCAGGCTAGTTCCCGGGAGGAGATGCATGGGAGGCAACCATACATTGATATTTCTCTCCTTCTCTCTCTCTCTCTCTCTCTCTCTCTC